>WOXC01008311.1:0-61174 GCA_011680675.1 Gymnobelideus leadbeateri
ACTCTAAAACTGTAAGAAGTGTTAGGGAATAGGGAAGAAGGGAGTGGTAAGGGTAAGGAATAGAGGGCCCATAGTCAGCATCTAAAGAAAAAAATGGCCAGTAGGTGAAATACAGCTAGGCCAAAGGTATAGTGAATGACAAAGGCAAACACCAATCAAAGAAGCAGGACCCCAGGACCAAAATTCTGGGAATTAGAGCTTAAACCCTTTAGGACTTGTCTTTTATCCATGCCTTTCCATAAATTCACCATAGGAGTCAACTCAGGGTACAAAGGGTACTTCCTCATGCTGTCCCTCTCATTATGTGACCATTCTAACTTTCTCTTTTCTCTTGTGAAATCTTTAACACCTCCTTTGGCAAAATTTTTCTTTTATAATGTATTATAGCCTGGTTACACTCAATTTACATTTTTTAGTAACTACAGAGTCTGTGTCTTGTGTGTGTGTATATATGTATGTGTGTATGTATATATATACATATGTATATATATATACATACACACATACATACACACACACACGCGCACACACACACACACACACACACACACACACACACATATATATATATATATATATATATATATATATTATCAACCAAAGAATATTAGTGTTAAAAGGAAAGATTTTTAAGTTGTTGAGTTTGGCCCGTAGTACATACTTAATAAATATGGTTGGGTGCTATTGAATCAATCAATGACTAAATGAAATTCCAAGTTTGGGGATCAGAAAATCACTTTAAGGACCACTCATTGACAGATTTTCCAGAGGCTTTTGTAGTCAAATCAACTATTACTAAACACAAGCACAGTGAAGGAAAGAGAAGTCTATGATATCAGTCCCTATTGTTTGTTGTTATAATTCAGCCATTTCCAGTTGTCTGACTCATTGTGACCCCGTTTGGGGTTTTCATAGCAAAGATACTGGAGTGGTTTTCCATTTCCTTCTCCAGCACATTTTAGAGATGAAAAAAACAGCTACAAACAGAGGTCAGTGTTTTGTCCAGGGTCACACAGCTACTAAGTGTCTGAGGCCAGATTTGAACTCAGGAAGATGAGTCTTCCTGACTCCAGGTCCAGCACTGCACCACCTACCTGTCCCATTCACTGTTATAATGACTTCTAATTGTTCTAACAGTATGACTGCTCAGTATGCATAGGTTGCAATAAGTCTCCAGTACAGTGAAGACTCCTAATTCCTTCTTTCCCCCTTTACCCACCAGGCTTCAGGTCTCCAAAAATAATTTTCCTTACATAGTATACAGTGATAGCAATGTTATTTTAAGAACATCTTTAAGTGAATATGTCATTTTGTCTACCTTAAATACCCAAATTAACTCTAAAGGACATATGAAGAAGATGCTTTCTGCATCCAGAGAAAGAACTGATACATAGAAGTATGTATAGAATAATTTTATATATACATCTATACATATACATATGTGTGTATACAGAATTTACTTAAGTTTTAAACATTCATTTCCACAAGATTTTGAGTTCCAAATGTTCTCCCCATCTCTCCCTTACCCCCCACCCCAAGATGGCAAGCATATTGATTACTCCTACCCCAACTCTGCCTTTTCATATATTGCTCCCCCCCATCCTTCCCCTTATCCCTTTACCCCTGACTTTCTTGTAGGGCAAGATGGATTTATACACTCCATTGCCTGTATATCTTATTTCCCAGTTGCATGTAAAAACAATTTTTTTAACATTTGTTTTTAAAACTTTTAGTTCAAAATTCCCTTCCTTCCTCCCTCCTCACTTACCTCCACTGGGAAGACAAGCAATTCAATATAGGCTATACATATGTAGTTGTGCAAAACATTTCCTTAGCAGAAAATGTTGTGAAAAACTAACTATATTTCCCTCCATTACATCCCACCCCCATTTGTTCTATTTTCTCCTTTGACCCTGTGTCTTTCCAAAAGTGTTTGTTTCTGACTACCTTGTCCCTCAATCTGCCTTCCCTTCTATCATCCCCCCCCTTTTCTTATCCCCTTTCCCCCTACTTTCTTATAGGGTAAGATATTTAGTTGAATGTATATGTTATTCCCTCCTCAAGCCAAATAAAATGACAGTAAGGTTGACTCATTCCCTCTCACTTCCCTACTCTTCCCCTCCATTGTAACAGCTTTCTCTTGCCTCTTTTATGTGAAATAATTTATCCTATTCTATCTCTCCCTTTCTCCTCCCAATACATTCCTCTCTTATCTCTTAATTTTTTTAGATATCATCCCTTCATATTCAACTCACTCTGTGCCCTCTACCTATGTATACATGTACACAATACATACTGTGTATTTATATACATACATGTGTATACATGTATGTATGTGTGTATATATTGTGTGTATATATGTATTGTGTACACACATATGTATATATATAGACATAAATATGTGTGTATGTATATTGTGTGTATATATACATATATATATTGTGTGAATATATATTGTGTATATATATACACACACACACATATATACCTATTTACATCTAATGGTAGCCATCTCTAAAGTAGGGGGGAGGGAAGAAAAAATGTACTTAATTTGTATATTTGAAAGGAATAGCAAGTTGTACACAGTAGTTTTTATTGTACCATGTCATGAAAATGCTTGTTTTATTCATAAATTAAAAAATGAGATTTTCAAGGGCGCCTAGGTGGTGCAGTGAGTAGAGCGCCAGCCCTGGAGTCAGAAGGACCTGAGTTCAGAGCCGGCGTCAGACACTTAACCCACACAAACAAAAACCTAGCCGTGTGACCTTGGGCAAGTTACTTAACCCCAATTGCCCTAAAAGGGGCGGCTAGGTGGCGCAGTGAGTAAGAGCGCCGGCCTCGGAGGTGGGATGACCCGAGATCAAATCCGGCCTCAGAAAATGAGCACCCACACATAAATAATAACTAGCCGTGTAACCTTGAGCAAGTTACTTAACCCCAATTGCTTAAAAAAAAAATGAGATTTTCCCAAGTCATCAATTTCCATTTTTGAAGCTTTTCAAATTCATGAAATTACAACTATTTTATTTTTAAAAAATTAGAGCTCTCAAAACTCCTACCCTGAGGAACTTATGATCTATCATATATGTGTGTGTGTGTGTGTGTGTATTATATATATATATATGTATATATATGTATGTATTTACATGAAAGGAATATCTCTTCAGAAAATAATTAAAAAATAGCATCTCAGTTGTAAGATTATGGTTGTACATACCATAGTGCTCTTGAAAAATCAAGAGAAGTAAAAAATAATTTGAAGGTATAGCATTTAAGGAAGACTTCATGAATGGAGTTTGCTTTGAGCTAGGCTTTGAAGGAACATAGGATTTCTAATGGTGGAAAAGGACAGCAATTTAGGTTCATGGGAATAGCATGAAAAAAGTAATAGAGGTTAAAATAATGAGTATACTCTTGCCCTGCTCTCAGGGCTTATCTTGTTTCATCTCTGCTCAGGATTCTCAGGTATATTGAAATGGTTGGGGTGTCTTTTTTCTCTGATACTATCTTTCAGTTTTTTCTTTTTTTAAAGCTCTGTTTTCCCCATTTTAAGATCCCAGTGACTATCACCTGTTTCTGTATCCACTTAACATCAGGTAGATTTTATGAAAAAATATGTACTTCACAGATATAGGAAGAACAAATATATGAACATTTCTTCCAGAGCCCCTGGGATGTGATCCCCACCTACACCACCTCAGGCTGGGTTGGAGGGATGTGATGAGACAAATGAATATAATTTAACCCAATGCCTATATAGCATCAGTTCCACCAAGTCCATGCCCAAAAGTAGCATTGCTACTGGAGAAGATTTTCTGATAACCTGAAAGTTATCAGAAAAGTCTGAGCTTTTTGCTCCTTTGCACCTCTATGTTGACACAGTGTTTACTGGAAAATCTGGCATAAATTCCTGCAGCTCCCAGCCTTGGGAACTACCTGCACCTAGAAACAAGCCACATGGCCCTGGGGATAGAGGTTGGGGCCTTTTCTTTATTTTTCTGGTCCTTTTCCTTCAATTTTTACTCCCCTCTTCAGGATCATGAAATTTAAGTTTTTTCTTGTATTTATTTACTTATTTTTAGTTTTCAACATTCATTTCCACAAGATTTTGAGTTCCAGATTTTCTCTCCATCTCTCCCTTACCCCCACCCCAAGATGTCAGTCATGCTGGTTACCCTTTCCCCCAGTCTGCCCTCTCTTCTATCCCCCCATCACTTTCCCCCTTGCCCCCTTATCCCTTACTTTCTTGGAGGGCAAGATTGATTTCTATACCCCATTGCCTGTATATCTTATTCCCTGATTGTATGTAAAAAAATTATTGGACTACCTGAAAGCCATGACCAAAGAAAGAACCTAGAAATCATCCTTCAAGAAATTATCAAGGAAAATTGCCCTGATATTTTAGACCCAGAGGGGGAAATAGAGGTTGGAAGAATCCACTGATCACCTCCTGAAAAAGATACCAAAAAGAAAACTCCTAGGAATATTATAGCCAGTTTCCAGAATTTCCAGATCCAGGAGAAAATACTACAAGCAGCCAGGAAGAAACAATTTCAATATTGTGGAAACACAATCAGAATAGTACAGGACCTCACAGCTTCTACACCGAGGGACTGAAGGGCATGGAATATGATATTCCACAGGGCAAAGGACCTGGGATTAAAACTAAGAATCACCTCCCCAGCAAAACTGAGTATCTTGTTTCAGGGGAAAATATGGTCATTCAGTGGAATAGAGGACTTTCAAGCATTCTTGAGGAAAAAACCAGAGTTGAATAGAAAATTTGACATTCAGACACAGGAAGCAAGAGCTACTTGAAAAGGTAATCAGGGAAAAGAAATCAAAAGGAACTTATCAAAGTTGAACTATTTATATTCCTATATGAAAAAACAATAATTGTGACTGATGAAACCTTTCTCATTATGAAAATAATTGAAGAAGGGTATATGGGCATATGGATACATATGTGAATGTGTGTATATATGTTTACAGGTATACATGGATAGAGGGCACAGGTTGAATTTGGTGGGAAGGGATGATACTTAAGGGGTGAAGCTAAGAGGTGAGAGAGGAAAGTGGCAAGAGGAGATGGGGAGAGACAGGGTAGGGTAAACTATCTCATGTAGGAGAGGCAAGGGGAAGTAGTTGCATCGGAGAGAAGAACAGGAAGACAAAAAGGCAAAACCATATTCTCATTGAATTTGCCTCAGGGAGAGAATGACATACATACTAAATGGGATATTTCACTCTGCAGGAGAGTAGGGGGAAGGAGGATGAGAGGGGGGATGATGGAGGGGAGGGCATTCTAGGGGGAGGGGAGTTTGGAAGTACCCACTTTCAAAGAGGAACAGGATCAAAGTAGGGAATGGACCAGGGGGTGGGTGGGATGGGTGGGAGGGAAATATAAGCAGTCTTTTACAATATACCTACTATGGTAATGTTTTGCATAGCTATACATGTACAACAGATACTGAATTGGTTATCTTCCCAGAGAGAGTAGGTAACAAGAGAGGAAGGGAATGGACCTGAAATTCGAAGTGTTAAAATTAAATGTTTCAAATATATAAAAAAATGCTAGGAAGAAAAGAAATAAATGGAACTTTCCTTAAAATGACAAGAAGTATCTATCTAAAACCAAGAGCAAGCATTATCTGTAATGGGGATAAGTCGGAAGCTTTCTGAATAAGATCAGGGGTGAAGCAAGGATGCCCATTATCACCACTACTATTCAGTATTATTCTAGAAATACTAGCAGGAGCAATAAAAGGAGGGGGGAAGAAATGGAAGGATTTAGAATAGGCAACGAGGAAACAGAACTATTATTTTTGCAGATAATAGGTTGGTATACTTAGAGAATTCTAGAGAATCGACTAAAATATTATTGAAATAATCAACAACTTTAGCAAAATGATTGGTTACAAAATAAACCCACATAAATCATCAGCATTTCTATACATGACCAACAAAACCCAACAGGAAGAGAGAAAGAAAACTTCCATTTAAAATAGCTGCCGACGATACCACTACTAGGGCTGTATCTCAAAGAGGTCACAAAAAAAGGAGCAAAGGGCCTACATATACAAAACTATTTATGACACCTCTTTCTGTGGTAGAATTAGAAACTGAGTGTATGCCTATCACATGAGAATGACTGAACACATTGTGATGTATTGATGTAACAGAATACTATTGTTCTGGAAGAAATGATGAGGAGGCAGATTTCAGGAAAAACCTGGAAAGACTCATATGAACTGATATTGAGTGAAGTGAGCAGCACCAAGAAAAAATTGTACTCAGCAACAGCAACATCATGAAATGATTAACTATGACAGACTTAGCTCTTCTCAGTAATACAACTATCCAAAACAATTCCAAAGGATTTGTGATAGAAAATGCTAACCACATCCAGAGAAAGAACTATGGCATCTGAATGTAGACTGAAGCATAATATTATTTTCACTTCTTTCTTTGTTTTGGTTTTTCTTCCTTGTAGTTTTCCTCTTTTGTTCTGATTCTTCTTTCACGACATGACTAATATGGAGATAAGTTTAATATGATTGAACATGTATAACGTGTATCAGATTGCTAGCTGTCTTGGGGTGGGGGGAGAGAAAGGAGGGAGGGAGAAAAATCTGGAAATTTTACAAAATGAATGTTGAAAACTATCTTTACATGTAATTGGAAAAATAAAATAAAATAACTACAGACAATATATAGTACTTGAGAGTCTAGCTGCCAAGACAAACTGAGGAACTACATCAACACAATCAAATCACTTTTCACACAAATAAATTCAGACTTAAACAACTAGAGAAACATTAATTGTTCATGGGTAGACTGAGTCAATATAATAAAAATTACAGTTGTACGTAAATTAATTTACTTATTCATAGCCATACCACTCAAACTACCAAAGAATTATTTTAGACAGCTTGAAAAAGCGATAGCAAAATTCATCTGAAAAGAAAAAAAAAGGCCAAGAACATAAAGGGAATCAATACTAAAAAAAAAAAAAAAAGTAAATTGGGGTGGCTAGGTGGTGTAGTGAATAGAGCACCGGCCCTGGAGTCAGGAGGACCTGAGTTCAAATATAGCCCCAGACACTTAACATAAAAAAACTAGCTGTGTGACCTTGGGCAAGTCATTTAACCCCGATTGCCCTACCTTCCCCCCTCCAAAAAAGCAAAAAAAAAAAAAAAAAAGTAAAGAAAGGTGGCCTAACTATAGCATATCTTAAACTGTATTACAAAGTTATAATTATCAAAACAATTTGGTATGGCCTAAGAAATAGAGAGGTGAGTGAGTGGAATAAATTAGGTACACAATACACCATAGTAAATGGCCAGAGTCCTACTTTAACATCAAAGTTAAAAGTCAAGTAATAGATTGGGAAAATGAGAAAGAAAGGAAGAAAGAAAGAAAGGAAGAAAGAAAGAGAGAGAGAAAGGAAGGAAGGAAGGAAGAAAGAAAGAAAGAAAGAAAGAAAGAAAGAAAGAAAGAAAGAAAGAAAGAAAGAAAGAAGGAAAAAAACTGACTAAAGAAAGTTACTATGTTGACAAGGAAGATCAAAATGTATTCAGAAGAAGAAAACAAAATAAAAGGTCCTAGATACAAAGCCTCCAAGAAAAAAAAGAGTTGGTCTCAGGCCATGGTAGAGTTCAAAAAGGATTCTGAAAATCAAGTAAGAGAAGTAGAAATGAGAGTGATGCAAGAAAATCATGAGAAAAGAGTCAACAGCTTGTTAAGAGCTAAAATACACTGAAGAAAAATAACAGCTTAAAAAACAGACTAGACAAAATGGCAGAAGAGGTCCAAAAATCCAATGAGAAGGAGAATGCCTTTATAAAGAAAAGCTGGTCAAATAGAAAAAGAGATCCAAAATTTCATTGAAGAAAATAATTCCTTAAAAACTAGACTGGAGCAAATGGAAGTTAATGACTTTATGAAAAATCAATAAACAATAAAACAAAGCCAAAAGAATGGAAAATATAGAAGACAATGTAAAATATCTCATTGGAAAAAGCAAATGACCTGGAAAATAGATCCAGGAGAGATCATCCAAAAATGATAGGACTACCTGAAAATCATGATCAAAAAAGGAGCCTAGCTCCTTTCAAAAGGTTTAAAAAAATCAGCTTTCAAAAAAATTATAAAGGAAAACTGCTCTGATATTCTAGAACTAGAGAGTAAAATACAAATTGAAAGAACCCATTAATCATCTCCTGAAAGAGATCCCAGAATAAAGACTGCCAGGAATATTATAGACAAATTCCAGAGTTCTCAGGTCAAGGAGAAAATATTGCAAGCAGCCAGAAAGAAAGGATTCAAGTATCATGGAGCCACAGTCAGAATAACACAATATTTAGCAGCTTCAAGATTAAAGGATCAGAGGTCTTAGAATATAATATTCTGGAGGGCAAAGGAGCTAAGATTATAACCAAGAATCACCTACTGAGCAAAACTGAGTCTAATTCTTCTAGGGGGAAATGGGCATTCAGTGAAATAGAGGACTTTCAAGCATTCTGATTTTCAAATACAAGACTCAAGAGAAGCATAAAAAGGCAAAGAGAAAAGGGAAATCATAAGGGACTTAATAAGGTTAAACTGCATTCCTGCATGGAAAGGTGATATCTGTAACTCATAAGACCTTTCTCATTATTAAGGAAGTTTAAAAGAGTATATATATATATATATATATATATATATATATATATATATATATATATATATTTTGACAGAGGGTACAGGTATGAATTAAAATTGAAGGGATGGTATCTAAAAAAAAAACTAAGGGTTGAGAGAGGAATGTACTGGTAGAAAGAGAGAGGTAGAATGGAGTCAATAATCTCACATAAAAAAGGTAAGAGAAAGCTTTTACAGTGGAGGGGAAGCGGGATGAGGTGAAGGAAAGTGAGTGAACCTTATTCTCCTCAGAATTGACTCAAAGAGGGAATAAAATAAACATTCATTTGTGTATGGAAATCACTCTTACCCTACAGAAAAGTAGGAGGAGAGGGGGATAAGAGAAGGTGGGAGTAGAAGAGAGGACAGATTGGGAGAGAAGGGTACTCAAATGCACAACACTTTTGAAGAGGGACAGGGTGAAAGGAGAAAGAGAATACAGTAAATAGGGAGGATAGGATGGAAGGAAATATAATTAGCAATAACAACTGTGAAAAAAATTAAAGCAACTGTTTCTGATAATAGTCTAATTTCTCAAACATATGGAGCCAAATTTATAAAAATAAGAGCCATTCCCCAACTGATAAATAATCAAAAGATGTGATAAGTTTTCAGATGAAGCTATCTACAACCATGTGAAAAAACACTCTAACTCACTATTGATCAGAGAAATACAAATTAAAACAATTCTAAGGTACTACTTTATACATATTCAATTGACTAATAGAATAGAAGAGGTAAATGACAAATGTTGAAGGAGATGTGGGAAAAATGAAACCTTAATGAACTCTTGGTAGAGTTATAAACTGATTCAACCATTCTGTAGAACAGTTTGGTACTATGCCAAAAGGGCTTTAAAACCATGCATACCCTTTGCTCTAGCAATATCACTATTATGTCTGTATCCCAAGAGATTAAAAAAAGGAAAAAAAGACCTATATGTACAAAAATACTTATAGCAGCTCTTTTCTGGGGCTAAAGAATTAGAAATTGAGGGGATGCCCATAAATTGTCAATGGTAGAACAAGTTGTGATTATGGTGGAATATTATTGTACTATAAGAAATGGTGAGCAGAATGCTCTAAGAAACACCTGGAAAGACTTGTATAGGTTGAGGCAAAATGAAATGTACTGTGTACAAAATTATAATTTTATAAGATGAACAGCTGTGAATGACTTAGCTATTCTCAGCAATACAACGATCCAAGACAACTCTAAAGGACTTATGATGAAAAATGCTATCCATCCCCAGAGAAAGAATCGATCGTGGCTCAATATAGATTAAAGAATACTTTTTTTCACTTTATTTCTCTTGAGTTTTTTGTTTGTTTGTTTGTTTATGTTTTCTTTCCCAGCATAACTATTATGGATATGTTTTGCACAACTACACATGTATAACATATCAAATTGCTTGCCTTCTCAATGTGGAGGTGGGGGATAGGAGAAGAGGAAGGAAGAGAAATTAAATGCAAAAGTTTTGAAAACAAATGTTAAGAATTTACATGTAATTGGGGAACAATAAAATACTAAAAAAATTAACAAGATTTTATACCAACAAAGATTATCAGGAAAGCAGAAAACTGAGGGGAATTTTACAAGTTTCTCTGAGAAAGGCCTCATTCCCCAAATATATAAAAAAAAAGCGAGTCAAATTTATAAGAATATCAATCATTCTTCAACTGGTAAATGGTCAAAAGACATGAACAGATAGTTTTCAGAAAAAGAAATCAAAGCTATCTATAGTCATATGGAAAAATGTTCTAAATCACCATTGATTAGAGAAATACTAATTAAAACAACTCTGAGATAATAGCTCACATATGTCAAATTGGTCAATATAACAAAAAAGTAAAATGACATGAATCAGAGGGGATATTTAAAAAAGGACACTAATGCATTGTTGGTGGACACTGGGGGGCAATTTGGAACTATGCCCAAAGGGCTATAAAACTGTGCATACCCTTTGACCTAATGCCACTACTAGGTCTGTATCCCAAAGAGATTCAAAGAAAAAGAAAAAGGAAAAGGACTTATATGTACAAAAATATGTATACCCACTCTTTGTGGTAGCAAAGAATTAGAAATTGAGGGAATGATCATCAATTGGGGAATATTTGAACAAGTTATGGTATATGATTGTGATGGAATACTATTGTACTGCAGGACATGATGATCACAATGCTTTCCAAAAAACCTGTAAAGATTTATATAAACTGATGCAAAGTGAAGTCAGCAGGACCAGGAGAACTTTGTACAGGAGAACACTAACAGCAATATTGCATGATGATCAACTGTGACTGACTTAGCTGTTATCAGCAATATAAGGATACAAAACAATTCTGAAGATTTATAATGAAAAATGCTATCCACCTCCAATGAAAGAATTGTTGGATTCTAAACACAGATTGAAGCATACTTTTTTTAACTTTTCTAATTTTTTCTTGCTCTGTATTTGTTGGGGCCCTTTAAGACTTTACCAGAACTCTGAGAACCCACGGAAAACTCAGGCAAATGACAGAGCAACTCAGGCTAGGGTTAGAGGCACCTGAGTGTATGACCTGCCCCGTGATTTTGGGTATTGAGTATGTGTTGCTAACAGGGGAACGCTCCCCTGCCGTGAGAAGCCTGCTACTGCTGAGGCATGTGGGGGAACAGAGTTGGGGGAGGGGAAAGGAGAAAAAAGGAGGGAGGCAAGGTGAAAGGGGGAAGAGAGAGAAGAGGGGATTGTGAACGAGAAAGAGATTAAATGGCAAGATACATTACCTCCTGGTGTCAGGACTCCTTTGTCTGTTTGGGAGGAGCAGGCTCCCCCAGAGGTTCGTGAACCAGAGGTCACAGTGGGGCAACCGGGAAAGGAACTCTCCAAGGGGTTGTGGTGGGGCAACCATAAGGGTCATAGTAGGGCAACCAGAATTGTGGAAGGTGATTGGAGTGCCACAGAGGCAGCTGGAGAGGTGAGTTTGACGTCAGCCCAGTAAGGGCCCTAACATGTATTTTTTATTGCAACATGGTTAAGGTGGAAATGTTTTGTATAGCTATATATATATATATATATATACATATATATATGTATATATATATATATGTATATATATATATATATATGTATATATATATATATATATATATATATATATATATATATAAAAACCTGGATCAAATAGTTGCCTTCTCTAGGATGGGGTAGGGGGGAAGAGAGTTTCTAACTCAATTTTTTTAATGAATGTTGACTTTTTCAACTCTTTGCAAAAAATTAATTTAAAAAGTTACTTATGTGGACCTTTTTAAAATCTGGTAAGCATGAGAATACATGGCTTCATATTTATTTATTCAAGAACTTTTCAAATAGCCTTTATCATGTGGGATGTGAATAACAAATGGAGTTTTTCAAGCACTAATGGTTATTTTTAGTGAAATACAGGCTACAATTTCATAATGTGTTCCACTTCAGCTCCAAGAGTCTGCTGGGTAATGCTATGAGTGCTAGGCAAAGAGTAGAAATAACTCACAAAGAATAAAGGCAACCATCTAGTTAGAAATGTGATTAAAATGCCAAAACTTTCGACTTGAATCATTTCATTACAAGGTATTGTGTTTTTTTCTCTACATCCTCTCTATTGGTGATCTCATATGCCTTTATAGGTTCAATTAATATGTCAATGTGGAAGATTTCTAAATCTAGCACTAGTCCGAAATCCCTGTTTGCTGATCATTTCCAAATGTGTGATCTATTGGTATCTCAAAATCAACCTTCACAATAATGCCCTATTATATTCCAATCATCCACATTCATATTTTCAGCATCATCCTCGAGTATCTTCCTTCTTCTTCATCATCACCCTTTCCAGTTGTTGCTAATTCTTATTAATTATATATCATTCATATCTCCATTTGGGGCAACTAAGTCATACAATGGTTAGAGTGCCTGGAATCAGGAAGACTCATCTTTGGGAGTTCAAATCTCACCTCAAAGAGAGAGAGGCACTTACAAAGAGACAGAAGACAGAGACAGAGGGAGAGAGGCAGAGTAAGAAAGAGACAGAGAGAGACAGAGATGGGAGAAGAGAGAGATAGTGAGCATTTGTTAAAATTCGAGTACCAGTAGCAAGTACATATGGTTGCTGTTGTTTTTCATACTTGAACATAGCGTGAGAAAAGGGTAAATAAGGCTAATCAGCTCAAGAAAAGTCCCAGTGGGGTAGAGGATGAATAATGCCGTCACTGGAGTTTCCAGTAGTTTTCTAACAGCTGCCAAAATGACAGTGGTGCAAGCTGCCCTGCTACCATTTTAACCTTATGTGTTGTGGCTGCTAACACTATGCTATTAGCCTTGGGGAGAATGAGAGGTCTCTGCCACATGTGTCTCATGTAGGTCTTTTTCCTATGGATTATGCCGCAGCCCTCAGGAAATTATATAGATAAAAAACTGGGATGCAGAGAGTTGAAGTGACTAATAAGGGACAGAGATAGGGTTAAAACTCAAGTCTTCTAACTCTAAAACGCTTTCCCCTGTACTGGACTGCCCATAGGTAGCTGACTATGTCACTTGCTCTAAAATCTTCAATAGTGGATTGTTGTTGTTTTGACTTAGAATAAAATGTAAAATTCTTATCTTGTCTCTCAAAACTCTGCTAGATCTGACTCTAGATGACCTTTCTAGGATAATTTCATATACTCTATGTTATAGTCAAAGTAGGTTATTATCACTTCTTTAAACTCTATAGTTTTCCTCCATCTTCTCTACGTTCACATCAGCCATAAGAAATCTTAAACTCACAATTCAATGAATTGGTCCATCAATGGGACAAATGAGAGAGTTAGAACAGAGTATGTTGAAATGCATATGGTTTTACAGTTAGAGGACCTGAATTCAAATACTGGCTCTTCTGTTTACTTTGACTCTAAAGTGATCTAATTTATCTAGGTCTCACTTTCCTACTCAATAAAGTGAGAGGATTCGACTAGATGACTTCTAAGATCCCTTTCAGTTCTAAATTAATGGCCTTCTGCAGATTAAGAAAGATAGAGTGACTGATCAATATTCACAAATATAGCTCCTGACTCCAAAGGAATTCCACCAACCCTTGTGTTCAGGGTTGGTATCTGACCTATTTATGATCACTGCATTCAAAGGTGTCTGAAGTCTACTTAACAGAAGACTGGCACATTTGTAAAAGTCTTCAGTTCCTTTTGTGTACCTCAGAATAAAATGCCACAACATCTAACAGTCAGAGACAACCCAGAGGTCAGGCTACGTCTGGCTAGAGCTAAGTTCCTAGAAGCAGTTACTCACTTCAGGGATTCAGCTGGTGGCAGGAAGTATATTACTTATTTAACTGTATCCAAAAGGCTTCTATGTTATTCACCAAATTCTGTAGTCATTTCATCTGAGTGTGAGGCTGTGTCTCTGTTGCTTGAAGTCCCTGTACTAACCAATATATACATATCAATAATTACAACATAAGACAGGGAGAGCTGGATGGCACAGAAGATAGAGTGCTAGGCCTGGAGTCAAAAGACATCTTCCTGAGTTCAAATCTGATTTCAGACATTTAAAAGCTGTGTGACCCTGAGGAAGTCACTTAATACTGTTTGCCTCAGTTTCCTCATCTATAAAATGAGTTGGAGAAGAAATTGCAAACTACTTCCATATCTTTGCCAAGAAAAACCCAAACAAAATCACAGAGTTGGCTACTGAAAACTGAACAACAAGAAGAAGGCAGTATATGTGATAATTACTATGTGAGTTATTAAAGTACAAGAAGCATTAACAAGAGAATGAGGACATTTCCAGTTGACCAGGGAAGGTTGCTTTATTACAATTCAATTTGCTTTAGCAAACATTACTAAGTACCTGCTGATTAACAAGGTCACAAAGGTGACCATGGCAGGATTGGGAACAGAATCTGGCTTCCTGATTCCAAGTCCAGTGATTTTTCCATGACACTATTCTACTATAATAAAGATGACTTTATGAATGTGAGAAAAAACCAACAGACTTATCTGTGCTATTTAATAGTTAATACGGTACTGTATTTGAGCTCTTGTATTCAAGAAATGAAGTGAAGCCCAAATTTAGAAAGTCACAGGTTAAAAAGTGTGTGAATATTTTTTCCCCTAAAACATTTCAATTATTTTCCCTCTGTATAATAACCTTCAGCATGTGGTCTTGAATCAAATGCAAAATAACATCAGGAGTTCTGCTGCAAGAAATAATTAGACCTTCTGCAGAGTTATTCAGTAAAATTACATTATTGTGTTCAACTGAGAGGAGCTATGCAGAATTGTATTCATAAAATATAATTGCCAGGATGGCTGGCCTAAAAAGGGAAGAATGTGAATAATATATGTTGCTAAGGTAGCTGGTTGTTTTCTCTCCATTATAGGCGTGGTTGATGAGAAGAGCAGTCATTGTTAGTTGGAAAAGAGAAATTTATTCAGGAGTGTAATCATGTCACTTCTGAATTTTAAAGGAATATGTATTGTTAGCCATAAAAGTAGTATGCCTGGAGGATCAGTGCATCAGTCCACTTTAACAATTTTATCTTTTCAATATGTTCTTTTTAAAATGATCTCTCCTTTTCTTAACTTCTTCCTTATAATGTAAACCTGGGAAGGAAAAAGAGATATTAGAACAAAAGAAAGCGGCATAAAATTGAACCCTCACTCTCTACCAATCTTTAATAAACTAATAGTGCAAGACAGTTTTATGAATAACATGGTCATAGTGTGTCCATTTTTAGTTTACAGGTGAAATACTATGTATTTTTCTTTTTGAAAGTCAACTTCACTTTCATTCAAAGGTCTGAAAAGTCCCAGGCCTATCTCAGCATTTGTCAAATAGAAAAATTATCTTCATCAACACAATCTTTTAGTACAGTAATGGATACACACTAGGTAATATAATATGACTTACACTCTTGTGGATATGAATTGTATAGATTATCCTGTGAAATAACAGATCAAGTATTTCATATGCTATTTAGTGCTTCATAAATAAAAGATAAATCAATTAAAAAGAAAAAGAAAACTTATCTTAATTTTAATAGGAAATATACTTCAAGTTGGGTTTTTAATTTTTGAAATCTAGATATAATTCTGAGTGACAGTGGGTTTTGTATCAACATCTCCCAAAGAAAACAAATTTTATATAAGGATCAAGAGCCAGAAAGGGGCTTTAAAAACAGCAAGCCAATCATCCTTATTGTACATATGATGAGAAAACTGATGTCTGAAAAGATTGTGATTTACACAAGGTCACAAAATTAGTAATCATGTGATTCCAAGTCATTCAACCATAGTGATATTCATTCCATCCCCCAACTTGGAAACCCAGTTTCAAAGGTATCAGAAAAGTTCAGTGAGAAAATAACCAATGTAGAGGGGTACCTACTCTACAACTATCTTGGAGGGTTTCTTAGAACATCAAGAGATTAAGGGAATTGTCCAGGATCACAAGCTAAAATAGCTAAAATGTATTAGAGGTGGTACCTGAATGTAGATTTAAATTAGATCTACAAAAATCACCCAATGCATCTCAACTTAAAATATATATTCATCTTGTAAATACTTTTTCTACACATTCTTTGAAGACATCTTCTATTACTTAAAAATTGGTTTTAGACATTATCTGACCCAGCATTCTCAGGTAAGATTAGGTGAAGCCCAGGAAGGTTATACAATTTGCCCAGTAGCAAACAGATAATAGTTAACAGATCTAGACTTTAAACAAAGTTCATCTCACTTGAAATGCAATGATTTTTCTAGTAGATCACAACATGAGATTTATAATATCTCAGAAACCCAAATCTGATCCCACATTTGAACTAATTCTTCTAATTAGCTTTACACATTTTCAGGGGAGCAGGGAGAAGAATGAAACCACTAGTGGTAAAAGTCTTGTGATATCAAATTCCTTTAGTTTTTATTATAAATGACTATTGTGTCAACTTCAGGTTGCCTCAAATAGCAGCTGAATTCCTATTATTTAGCTAGCTACTGATAAAATAAAAATTATTATATAACAAAAAATACATGGTCATTTTCAAAACAAAGTGTACTTTTGGAAATAATTTTTTGTGCAGAGGAAAATTATTAACATGTTTAAAGTATCTAGGCAGTTTCTTGAAAGTATTTATTGAAAAATTTAACATTTATTCAAGTTAGGTCTTTTACCATATAAGCTAAAAATAACAGGCCAGAGAGTAAACATTAGAAATTTCCTTTTTATAAGGAAATCCATTCTCAGTAGATCTAATCCTGTATATAACTGTATATGAAGCAGAAAGCAAATCAAATCACCATCAGTCATTCCTTTCAATACATCATGTTTATTAGTTTGAACTTACTTAACAAAATGAAGAATTACTATGAGTGAAAAAAGCTCAAAGGTAAACTCCTCCAACAAATACAAACAGTACCTCAGAAAAAGTGTACTCCAAGAGTAGCTGGAAGAAATGGAACAAAAAATCAAAGAAATAAAATTAGAACTCTTGAGGGGAAAAAAATAATTAAAAGGAGAATAAATAGAAAATAATAAATATAATTAAATGATTCTGTGAGATGATAAAATAATTGGAAAAAATGGAGAAAAATAGAAGAGCAGATTAGGTATCTAATATCAAAGGCACCAGCTCCATGATCCAGAATTCTGAAATCTCTCTAACTGTCCATGATCTTTTGAACTTCCACATCTCCTTCCAGCTTCTGTTATGCATGCCTGCGAATTCACACTGTGACATTCAATCCCTTGATTCCTTAGTTCTACTGAGTAAACTACAAATTTATGTTATCTAACCTCAAATGCATGCTTACTGCTGCTAGGCAGAGCCTTTTACCCCTCCCTTATCAATTCACCATCCTACCCTAAACAAAAGCTCTCATAAACTTTCTTATTGATACATACTTCTTTTTTTATATTGCAACTGTATTCCATCACAATCATATACCACAACTTATTCAGCCATTACCCAATTCCCTATAATTCCCAATACTTTGCTAACACAAAGAGAGCTGCTATAAATATTTTAGAACATATAGATTCTTTTCCTTTTTCCCTCATCATGTCCGGAAATAGACCTAGTAGTACTATTGCTGGGTCAAAGGTTATAGGCAGTTTAATGGCTCTTTGCAATACAATTCCAATTCTGTCTCCAAAATAGAACAGTTCATAGATCCACCAAATAATTAGTGTCCCAATTTTTGTACATTCCCAACATTTGTCACTTTTCCGTTCAATCATTTTAACCAATCTGATTGGTATAAAATTATATTTTAAAGTTTAAATTTGCATTTCTCTAATCAATAGAGCAATTTTCATATAAATTGTTTTGATTTCTTTATGTACTAATACACTTTATATACCATATACTGTAAACTTTATATACTCTAAACTATAAATTGTTTTGATTTTTTTATCTAGAAACTGCCTGTTTATATCCTTTTTTTGGCATCAATGAACAGCATTTATTCATTCAATAGATATTTACTAAGTACTTAATGTGTGCAAAGAATATTGCTAAGGACTGAGGAAGTAGAGATAAATAATGACAGACTTCCTTCTAGAAACTAATATGTCTTTTTTGTTTGTTTGTTTATATCCTTTGACCATTTATCAAGTGGAGAATGATTCATATTCTTATTGATTTGACAAGTTCTTGGTATATTTGAGATATGACACCTTTATCAGAGAAACTGTCAATAAGAATTCCCATCCCCCTGCCCCCAATTTTCTGCTTTCCTTCTGATCTTGGATTTATTTGTTTTATTTGTAAAAAAAACCTTTTTAATTTAATGTAATCAAAATTATCTATTTTACACCTCATTCTGCCCTCTCTTTTTATTCATCAATTATTCACCTATCCATAAGTCTCATAAGTAATGTGTTCCAAATTCTTCCAAGTTTCTTGTAATATCTATCTTTATATCTGTAACATATATCATTTTTTTTACTTTATCTTGGTAAATGGTGTAAGATATTTGTCTATGCCCAATTTATGCCATACTGCTTTCCAGTTTTTCTGAAAATTTTTTACCAAATAAAGAATTTTTATCCTCAAATCCTAAGGCTGGGATGGGGGGTGGAGGGCAGAAAAAAATGAAATTTACATGATAACACTTATGTATTTAAAAGGAATAGCAAGTTATACATAAGAGGTTTGCAGTTTCATGTGCAAAAGTTTCATCTTTTGTGTATTATACTATGCTACAGAAATTCTTGTTTTATTCTCTAAATTAAAAATAAAATAAATTTAAAAGAATTTTTAAAGAAATTAGATGGGGGAATATCACTTTTGTTTTCATTAACTTCTAATAAAAATTTAGGAACTCCTTTAAATAAATGGGAAAAAATTTTTTTCACCTTTTTGTCTTTCCCCATCAAACCTTCATGACTCCTTTTCTTCCCATCCTCTCAACCATATTTTACAGAAAAAAAAATTGAGTCCACTCACTATGAGCTCCCACTTCTCCCCTCTTCCTCATCTCATCACTTATTCTCATCATAAGGCATTTGCCTTATGTCACTGTCTTTTTCACCCCAGTATCACATGAAGAGGTATTGTTTCTCCTTCCTTGACTAAAACAAGATAGGTACAAAATCTCCACTGAATCCACAGAAATCTCTAGCTTTGTGAGATATCAGGCAATACACCAGATGAGATATCCCTGGATTTATAATCCAGTATTTTTTTTTATGAGGATCAAATTTCTCTATGGGAATTCTTTTCCCACAATAAAAATTAACTTATGTGCCCACATGGTTTTCCTCCTTCAGTGTCAATATTTGTAACAGCTTGTGCTCCCCAAAATAAATTTAATATTTTAAGGTCTAAATGGGCCTCTCATTGCAGCTCCTTGAAGATACAGTAGTTATCTGTATAAGTAACAATTTTCTCATCATTTAGAAAGTAAGAGGAAGCTGCTCCATACCCTGATTTTAATGTATCAAGAAAAGATAATTGTGACATCTATAAGGTCTATAATAAAACGTAAATGGAGAGGATTCTGTAATGCTATCAATAAGAATAAAGCATATATATTAGATGAACATAGTCAGAATTGCTCTTTTGGACTTTTCCTTGATTTTTAGCATTAACTGGTTTTTATATCAGGGGAGATCTAACAACATCTGAGATGTAATATTTTCTTGAAACTTTTATTTCATAATTATTGACATTTGAGAAAAGAGCTAGGAAAAATATAAAAACATACATCTTTATGTAGGATTCACAAAAGCATTACATACAATGCATTTAATTTGGATGGTTAAAACATTCAGTTGAAATAAATAAAAATAAAATATGCTCTTGGTTCTGCATAGTGCCAGTCTTCTAGGTAGTTACTACACATCATTCAAATATGTAACAAATATATTATCTTAACTGGCAAGATAAGGCTGAATTAATAAACCATTTTGACTAGTCAAAATGTATGAGTCTTCTGCCTAAACCTCAATATGACTTCAATCACTGTCACCAATTCATTTTCTGTTTAGTAATAGATACAAGAAGAGCTTTGCTGAAGTTTTATGGTAAAAAAACATTTTCTGGTTTATTATTTTTAAAAACAATTTAATCCATGGGAACTAAGGTGAAGAAATATGAACTTGCTTTAAGGTTGCTTACATAATACCCCACATTCAGCTGTATAAAACATCTAGATTTAAGTTGAGCCAAGATGGTGGAAAGGAAGCACGAATTTTTCTAAGCTCCTCCATGAATTCCGTCACTAAACTTTAAAAAGTGAATCTGAATGAATTTTAGAGTGACAGAACCAATTGGGAGATGGAGGGTGGCAGATTCTCATACTAGAAAAGTACCCATGTGGGTCTGGGCAGGGAGAGCACAAAGCACGCAGGGGCTCCACCAGTGCAGACCTGAGATCAGACTACAGCTGAGTGAGGAGCCCCAGCCAGCAGACTCACCCACACTAAGGGCAATTCATAGCCATCTCACCATGGGATGAAGGATCAGTCAGAGATGGGTAAGAGAAAACACAGGGCCCGCAACAGTGACACCACTTTTCCTGGGGCTACCAGCCCACAGCCTAGATGTTTAAAAATCACCTGTCTGATTTTCCAGGAACCAAGATGGTAGAGTAGCAGCTCTGATTCCCTCCCTTGACCCAGAAAACCCAGAGATAAATGTCCCACTCAGAGTAAAATCCTGAACTAGTTGAAATAGCCTCAGGCTTGAGAGACATTGCAGAAGGGTGCAACTGAAGCAGTATGGAGTCTGAAGTGAAGGGCAAGAGGTATCCCAATAAACCCCAACTCAGCTGCCCAGCAGGAACTCCCAAAGCCCAGGGGGATGAAGCCAGCAAGCACTAACAACAGAAGCCCAGCTGTGTCTTAGCACCACCAGGGGAATATGCAGATACCAGCATTGCCAGCAGCCAGCTGCTGAGCCTGCCTGAGCTGTAGCTCAGAGGCACAGAGGTGGAAACCTGAAGTGGCTAGACCACCCTTCTCTCGAAGGTTACTCTGTGAGTCTCAGGGTAACTCAGGGAAACCACTGAGAGTCCTGGCTTTGGCCTCAATCTAAACACCCAGAAGCTACAGCACACAAAGTTAACAACCAAACCCCTACCTCCCAGCCTGAGAAACATGGTAATCTGTACCCAAGAGGCAGAAATCCACTCTAAAAAATCAGGACATTGGCAGTTACAACAGGCAAGAAGGAATCTGTCAAATCAAGAATAATAAGATCCTATTATAGTGAGCAAGAACAACCAAATTCAGAGGACAACATGGACTCTATACTCACACCTGAGACCACAAAAGGAAATATGAACTGGTCTCATGCCCAAAAAGTATTCTTGGAGGAGCTCAAAAAATATTTTAAAAGCCAAATCAGAGAGGTAGAAGATAAATCTACAATAAATCTGACCAAATTGGGGGAAAAAATCTCACTGAAGAAAACAAATCCTTAAAAAGTAAAATTGGTAGGGGCGGCTAGGTGAGTTGAGCATTGGCCCTGGACTCAGAAGGACCTGAGTTAGGATCTGGCCTCAGACACTTAACACACACAAACAAAAACCTAGCCCTGTAACCTTGGGCAAGTTACTTAACCCCAATTGCCCTCCAACAAAAAAAGTAAAATTGGTGAACTGGGATGGGAGGCTCAAAATCTAATGAGGAAATACCTCCTAAAAATGAAAACTGAACATATGGAAAAGGAGCTTCAAAAATCAACCTAGGAAAATAATTCACTAAAAACTAGAATAAGTCAAATCAAAGCTCAGGACTCTATGATGCATCAAGAGTCAGTCAAACAAAACATAAAGATTGAAAAATTAGAAGAAATTGTAAAATATCTCACTGGAAAAACAACTGACTTGGAGAACAGATCCAGGAGAGAGAACCTAAGAAGTATTGGTCTACCAGAAAGTCATGACGAAAAAAGCAGACTGGACAACATCTTCCAAGAGATTATCAAAGATAACTATCTTGAGGTCCTAGAATCAGAGGGTAAAATAGTTATCAAAAGACCTCACTGGACTCCTCTTGAAAGAGATCCCAAATTGAAAACTCCAAGAAATATAGTGGCCAAATTCCAGAATTACAAAGTTAAGGGGAAAATACTATAAGCAGCCAAAAAGAAACAATTCAACTATCATGGAACTACAGTCATACAGGTCATACACAGGACCTAGCAGTTTCTACATTAAAAGATCAGAAGGATTGGAATTTGATATTTCATAAGGCAAAAGAGCTAGAACTGCAACCAAGGATGAAGTACCCGGCAAAACTGAGCATAATCTTTCAGGCAAGAATATAGTCATTTAATGAAATAAGGGACTTCCAGACTTCTCTGATGAAAAAACCAGAGCTCAATGGAAAATTTGATCTCTAATTACAAGACTCAAGAAAGATATGAAAAGGTAAAAAAGGAAAACACACACACACACAGGCACACACACACACACACACACACACACATATAACTTGTGATTAAATAAGAGCAAACTGTTTACATGCTTATATGAGGAGCAAATACTTGTCACTATTGAAATTTATATAATTATCATGACATTTAAAAGGGATATACATAGATAGAGGGCATGGGTATAAATGAACTAATCTGATGATAAAAAAAACTTTATTAAGGGTTATAAAGGAATGGTAATGGGAGAAAAAGAAAGGATGAGGCAGAAAAGGGTAAACTATGCCACACAAAGAAGCATAAAAACATACTATAGTAGAGGGGAATGAGGGAGGGAAATGAACATCATATGAACTTTATTCTTTTTGGTTCTGGTTCAAAGAAGGATCAACTTAATCAGTTAAGTTTAGGATTTTAACATGAAATGACACAAAAACTCATAATAACAGAGGGAAAGGAGGGAGGGAAAGGAGCACTGTATGACATTTACTCTCATTGGTTTAGGTTCAAGGAAGGAATAACATACTCTGTTAAGTATAAAAATTCATTGTGCCCTACAGGTAGTAGGAGGGTTAAGGGAGGGAGTGGTAAAAATGTGGGGGGGGGTGTTGTTAGAAGGGAGGGAAATAGTAGTAAGGGGAAAGGGTAGGTAAAAGGGGGGGCACAGGAAGCGAATACTGAGGGAGGCAATGTGCAAAAGGAAAACTTAAGAAGGAGAAGGGAGAAGGAAGAAACAAAAATATAAATAGGGGAGAGACTAGGATGGAGGGAAAGACACAGATAGTAATCATAACTGTGAATGTGAATGAAACAAACTCTCCCATAAAATGGAGGTGGATACCAGGTGGATTAAAAACCACAATCCTACAATATGCTGTCTACAAAAGACACATTTGAAACAATGGGATACATATAGGGTAAAGGTAAAAGGCTGAAGTAGACTATATTATGCTTTAGCTAAATTAAAAAAAGCAGGGGTAACAATCCTTATCTCAGATAAAGCAAAGCAAAACCACTACTTAACATATATGCACTAAGTGATATAGCATCCAAATTCCTAGAGGAGAAGTCAAAGGAATTAGAGGAAGAAATAGATAGCAAAAGTATACTAGTGGGGGAACTTAATCTCCCCCTCTCTGAGCTTAATAAATCTAACCTCAAAATAAACAAGAAAGAAGTTGAGGAGGTAAATAGAATCATAGAGAAGATATATATGGTAGACTGCTGGAGAAAATTGAATGGGGATAAAAAGGAATATACCTTCTTCTCAGCATTATATGGCACATATAAAAAAATGGACCATGTACTAGGGCATAAAACCTCACAATTCAATGCAAAACTATGATATGCATCCTTCTCCAATTATGATGAAATAAAAATTATATGTAATTAAGGGCCATGGAAGCACATACTAAAAACTAATTGGAAAATAAATAACTTAATCCTAAAGAATGAGTGGATCAAACAAGAAATTATAGAAACAATCAGTAACTTCAAGAAAATGACAATAATGAGACAACATCTCAAAACTTGTGGGGTAAAACAAAAGCAGATCTTAGGGGAAGTTTTATAACCCAGCATGCATACATAAACAAAATAGAGATCATGGAGGTCAATAAATTGGGCATGCTAGAAAAAGCTAGAAAAATAACAAATTGAAAATCCCCAATTAAATATTAACTTAGAAAAAATGAAAACCAAGAGAGATTAATAAAATTGAATTTAAGAAAGCTATTGAATTAATAAACAAAGCTAAGAGCTGGAATTATGAAAAAAACAATAAAATTGATAGACCTTTAGTCAATATGATAAAAAAAGAAAGAATAAAACAAATTATGAATATCAAAAATGCAAAGGTCGTGAATCTACCTCCAATGAAGAGGAAATTAAAACAATAATTAGGAATTATCTTTCCCAATTGTATGCACATAAATTTGACCATCTCAGTGATAATGATGAATATTTACAAAAATATAAGTTGCCCAGACTAACTGATGAGGAAGTAAACTACTTAAATAACCCCATCTCAGAAAAAGAAATTGAATAAGCCATCAGTGAACTCCCTAGGAAAAAATCTCCAGGGCCAGATGGATTTACTAGTGAATTCTACCAAACATTTAAAGAACAATTGACTCTAATACTTTACAAACTATTTGGCAAAGTTGGAGAAGGAGTCCTAATAAATTCTTTTTATGACACAAATATAATGCTGATACCTAAATTGGGAAGAGACAAAACAGAGAAAGAAAATTACAGACCAATTTCCCTCATGAATATAGATGCAAAAATTCTAAATAAATATTAGTAAAAATACTACAGCAACTCATCACAAGAATAATACACTCTGATCAGGCAGGATTTATTCCAGGAATGCAAGGGTGGTTCAATATCAGGAAAACTATCAGTGTAATTGATCACATCAACAAAAATACTAGCAGAAACCATATGATTATCTCAATAGACATAGAAAAGGCTTCTGACAAAATACAACACTCTTTCCTATTAAAAAAACACTAGAAAGTATAGGAATAAATGGAGTCTTCCTTAAAATAAGTAGCATCTATCTAAAACCATCAGCAAACTTTATATACAATGGGACAAGGTAGAAGCATTTCCAGTAAGATCAGGGTTGAAACAAGAATGTCCACTATCACCCCTCTTATTCAATTTGGTACTAGAAATGTTAGCAGCAGCAATAAGAGAAGAAAAAGAAATCAAGGAATCAAATTAGGCAAAGAAGAGACTAAGCTATCACTCTTTGCAGATAATATGATGATATACTTAGAAAATCCTAGAGAATCAAGTAAAAAACTACTTGAGATAATAAACAAATTTGGCAAAGTGGCAGGATAGAAAATAAACCCACATAAGTCCTTGGCATTCCTATATGTATATATAGATATAGATAGATATATAGATCTGATGAAATCCAACAGCAAGAGATAGAAAGAGAAATCCCATTAAAAATTACTGTAGACACAAAATATTTGGGAACCTACCTGCCAAAACAAAACCAGGACTTATATGAACACAATTACAAAACATTTTACACGCAAATAAAGTCACATCTAATTGGAAAAACATCAATTGCTCATACCTGGGTTGTACTAATGTAATAAAAAATGACAATTTTACCTAAATTAAATTACACATTTAGTGCCATACCAATCAATCTACCAAAAAATTACTTTATAGAGCTAGAAAAATAGTAACAAAGTTCATTTGGAAGAATAAAAGTTCCAGAATATGAAGGGAATTAATGAACAGAAATGCTAGGGAAGGTGGCCTAGCCACACCAGATTTTAATCTGTATTATAAAGCAGCAGTTATCAAAAGTACTTGGTACTGACTGAGGAATAGAGTAATGGATCAATGGAATAGATTGGGTACACAAGACTCAGCAGTTCATGACTATAGTAATCTACTGTTTGATAAACCCAAAGACCCCAGTTTTGGGGAGAAGAACTCACTACTTGACAAAAACTGCTGGGAAAACTGGAATATAGTATGGCAAAAACTGGGCATAGTCCATTATCTAACACTGTATATCAAAATCAAGTATAAATGGGTTCATGATCTAGGTATAAAGGCTGATAGGGTAAGCAACCTAGGAAAGCAAGGAATAGTTTACCTGTCAGATTTATGGAGAAGGGAAGGCTTTATGACCAAACAAGAGTTAGAGAACATTACAAAATGCAAAGTGGATAATCTTGATTACATTAAATTGAAAAGGTTCTGTACAAACAAAGCCAATGTCACCAAGATTAAGAAGGAAGTGGAAATTTGGGAAAGAATGCTTACAACCAGTGTCTCTGATAAAGGCCACATTTCTAAAATATACAGAGAATTGAGTCAAATCTATAAGAATACAAGTCATTTCCCCAAAGGATATGAACAGCAATTTTTAGAGGCAGAAAATTAAGATATCTATAAGCATATGAAAAAATGCTCTAAATCACTATTGATTAAAGAAATGAAAATCAAAACAGCTCTGAGGTACCATATCTCACTGGTCAGATTGACTAAGATGACAAAAAAGGAAAATGATAAATGCTGGAGAGGATGTGGAAAAATTGGAACACTAATGCATTGCTGGTGGAGTTGTGAAGTGATTCAGCCATTCTGGAGATCAATCTGGAACTATACTCAAAGGGTTATAAATAATTGCATACCCTTTGACCTAGCAATACCACTTCTAGGTTTGTGTCCCAAAGAGATAATAGAAGTGGGAGGAATATCCATATGTACAAAAATATTTATTGCAGCTCTTCTTGTGGTGGCAAAGAATTGGAAATTAAGGGGATGCCCATCAATTGGGGAATGGCTGAACAAGCTGTGGTATATGCATGTAATGGAACACTATTGTGCTGTAAGAAATGAGGAGCAGATGGACTTCATATTTACCTGCAGAGGCTTATATGAACTGATGCGGAGTGAGAAGAGCAGAAAGTTGTACACAGTTACAGACAAAACACATGTGACGATAGACTACATAGACTTTGATAGACTAGACTCTGCTCAACAATGCAAGGTTATAAGACAACTCCAAAAGACTCATGATGGAAGGAGATGTCTACGTTCAGAGAAAGAGTTAGAAAGAAGTAGAAAGAACAGAGTTTGAATGCAGAGTGAAGCAAACTACCTGCTCTCTTTCTTTTTCTTGTTTGGTTTTGTTTCCTTTTTCCATTCTTCATTCCATCGGTTACAATCCTTCTTTACAACCTGACTAACATCTAATGTGAAAGTATTTGCAGATCCTATACTTGATTGCATGCTGCCATGGGGTGGGGCAGAGGGAGGAGAAAGAGGGGGAAAAAAGTTGAAATTCAAGGGATTGTGGAACTGAATCTTGTAAACTAAAAGCAAACAAACAAATTAATAAAGACAAAAAACCACATCTAGATTTAGTATCGAATTATGACATTTTGAACTAGATATTTTTACAAACAGTTATAAAAATCAAAGAAAACTGTTAAACATCGCTTGGAGTCATTACTCTACATAGTTCCTGGCACACATTAGGTATTTGATAAGTGCTTTTTGATTGTGAGAATAGAGCGAGGAATCCAAGATGACTTTTAGGTTATAAGCCTAAGGAACTGAGAGGATATTTCCTTCTACAGTAACAGGAAAGGCAGGAAAGGTGGGAGAATTTAGGAAGAAATATGAGTTCTGTTTTGTACATATTGAGTTTAATATATCTACTGGCCATCTAATTTGTGATAACTGAAAGACAGTTGGAGACGGGAAATTAGAGGTTATCAGAGTTTGGGACAGGATAGGTAGATTTGAGAATGATAAGCATAGAGATGGTAATTAAATTTATGGGAGCTAATGAGATAACTGAGTATAGAGGGAGAAGAGAAGGGGGTCCAGTATAGAATCCTGAGTAACACCAAGCATTAGAGGTCATGTTATGGAAGAGGATGCAGGAAAGGAGACAGATAATGGGTGGTCAATTAGGGAGGATGAAAACCTGGGAAGAATGTTGTCCTGAAAACTTAGAGGGAAGAGATTATCAAGGAGGACAGAGTAATCAAAAGTTTCAAAAGCTGCAGATGGGGTAAGAAGAATGAGGAATGATAAAAGGCCATTGAATTTGACAACTAGGAAATCATTAGTAACTTTTGAGAGAGCAGTTGTGGTGGAATGATTGGAAGTCAGATTATTAAGAAAATAAGGAGAGAGTAGTAGAAAAGAAAATGGAGTCATTTATTAAAGATGGGGTTTTTTTTAGAAGTTCATCTACAAAGGGCAGAAGAAATATAAGATGATATTTAGCAGGCATTGAAGGATCAAGTGAGGGGCTTTTTATGTTTTGTTGTTTTGTTATTGTTCTTGTTGTTTGTACTTCATTCTCAAAGAGGACCATGACATCAGGGAGGTTATCCCATGACATGTAAGAAAATTGGACTTAAATGAGGGAGGGCTGTGACCCACCTCACTTTCTCCCCCAGAGTTATATGGATCCAGTGCACAGATATAGATCTGGACAACTGGAGATGGCCCAGGATTCAGTGGGGGATCTAGTCCTTTTCAAACTAAGGTATTTAACACGTCTCAGTTTGACTGAGGCAACACTCATTCAGTGATGAAGGCTTAAGAAGAATTGAGGCAGAAAATGGCTTCTTTACCTAGTCAAAAATTAAAAAATTAATAATAAACAAACAAACAAATAAATAAATAAATTCGACCCAGGAGGGGAAGACCCTCAAGGTTTCTGCCTAAAAAAGAAGCAATTGCTATTTATTCATTCTGAGTCAAACAGGGCCCAATTAATAACTAAGTAAGGCTTGGCTTGGGACCTATTGTTGACCAATCAATGAGAAACTGAGTGATTTAGGGTTAAGGCTGATCTTAAAAAACAAGTTTCAGAAATTAAAATTTATATTTCCTTTGGGGCAGAGCACTCACAGATAAGGGTGTGATTTCTTATGTGTGCAGAGGGGAAAAAGGAGAGAGAGAAAGAGAGAAAGAGAAAGAAAGAAGGAAGAAAACAGAAAAACAAAGAAAGAAACAAAGAAAACAAGCAAGAAAGATACTAATGCCAATCACAGGCTCTCCCTCACTATTAGACATTTATTTCTTTATGAGTTCTTGTGGCCAAAAATACGCAAAAGTGACCAGTCCTCTGATTATGAACTACTTTCCACTCATGTGTTTCTCTTTTGGACTTGGTCCTTGGAGGAGAAACATATAACCTCTTCTGAGGTGCATATCTAAGGCTTTTCCAACTTACTAGATCATGTATGCATTTGTAATCTGCCAGTATAGCCTTCAAGATACCAGGATCACTGAAATGTCATAATGAAAGGATTGACATAGAGACATAAAAAAAAATAAGAAAGAATTATTTGCCAAATTTTAATTGGTAGCATAAGAAAGAAAGAAGCAAGGCATAAAAAAACTCCAACTAATTCTGTAATTTTCAGTTTTGAAATCTCAGGATTCATTGACTATCTTTTTTATGTATTCAATAAAATACCCAGGAAAGTATGGGTACTTTAGAAATTTAACAAGTCTGAAGAACCTATAGTTTAATTCTTGAGGAAGGCTTTAAATCCTCTTCATCATATCATTTGTATGATATAGCAGTTATCTTTAAATATAAAATATAGAACACATATGATGGATAAATTCACATTTGCTTAATTGCCAACATAATAGTATGGATCCACTGAACAATAAAATTTACCATTTCATTTTTGTCCAAATTGTAAAAACATCGGTTCATCTCATTGAGTTTCAGATCTTTTGGTCAACCTTTGTATTCCTATTTCATGTGATTTCTAAGTATGTTGTTGTTCCTTCAAACCTCCCTTGTCCTTGTTATCCTTACTGTCCAGTTTATTTTACTATGATTGGTTGCTTCTCATAAACCTTCCAGTTTATATTGTTCTACAAATGGTTATCACATCGATTGACTTTAAAATGTTCAAACCTTTAAAATAAAAATCACTTTGCCTTATTTCAAGGAGTCCTAGAAGAGTCATTGCTTTTAGAGAAATGAAATTAATGAATCATTACTAAAATAGACTGGGAAGTTTTATTATAACCAAATACTGACTCTCTATTTTGTGAACTTATTTTTTTCCAGAATACAATATCTGAAGAGTAAAATAATATATCTTCATATAGAGTTGGAATGAAGTCTACTAGGCCACCAAGCTGCCATTGGTGATGATATAACTCTTTACTGGATTATCTCTTATACATAGTGACAGAATATATTTGTTTAACCTCTTGTTGAAGGTACAGAATCAACTTTTTCACATGAATACATAAGGGAAGGAAATTTATTAACTTTCAGAAGTATCACATATGACATTATTTCTTTTTATTTTGTTGTGTTTTAGAAGGGGGAGGGCAGGGCAATTGGGGCCAATGAGGAGAAGAATGTCTTTAAAAGCCAAATTTGCCAGGTGGAAAAGGAATTTTAAAAGCTCACTGAAGAGAATAATTCTTTCAAAATTAGTTTGGAGCAATTGGATGAGAAGTCAAGAGACTATAAAACAGATCCAAACAAATGAAAAAAATAGAAGTCAATGTGAAATATCTCATTGGAAAAACCACTGACCTAGAAAATAGATCCAGGAGAGATAATTTAAAAATTATTGCATTACCTGAAAGCCATGATAAAAAAAAAAAGCCTACATACCATCTTTTGTTTGTTTGTTTTTATTTTTTGCTTTTTTGGAGGGGGAAAGTAGGGCAATTGGAATTAAGTGACTTGCCCAAGGTCACATGGCTATTTTTTTGTGTTAAGTGTCTGAGGCCAGATTTGAACTCAGGTCTTCTTGACTCCAGGTTGATGCTCTATTCACTGCACAACCTAGCCACCCCAAAAGGCATATTCTTTTTTCTGTTGCTTTTTTGTGGGGGAAGGCAGGGCAATTGGAGTTAAGTGACTTGTCCAAAGTCACATGGCTAGTAAGTGTGTCAAGTGTCTGAGGCCAGATTTGAACTCAGTAGACACCATCTTTCAAGAAATCATCAGGCAAAATTGCCCTAATACTCTAGAGCCCGAGGCAAAATAGAAATTGAAAGAATTCACTGATCACCTCTTGAAAAAGATCCCCAAAAGAAAACTCCTAAGAATATTATAGCCAAATTTCAGAGTTCCCAAGTCAAGGAGAGAATACTATAAGCAGTCAGGAAGAAACAATTTGAGTATTGTGGAAACACAATCAGGATAATACAAGATCTAGCAGCTTCTACATTAAGGGCTTGGAATATGATATTCTGGAGGTCAAAGGAGCGAGGTCTAAAACCAAGATTCACCTACCCAGCAAAACTGAGTATAATGTCTCAGGGGAAAATTGGTCATCCAATGAAAGAGGGTTTTCAAGAATTCTTAGATGAAAAAATCAGAGCTAAATAGAAAATTTGACTTTCAAATACAAGAAGCAAGAGAAGCACAAGAAGGTAAACAGGAAAAAAGAAATCATAAGGAACTTATTAAAGTTGAATTATTTACATTCCTACATAGAAAAATGATAATTATAACTCATAAGACTTTTCTCAGTATGAGGATAGTTGAAGGGAATATATATGTATGTATAGGAGTATGTATGTGTATATAAATATATATGTAAGTGTGGGCATATATATGGGCATATATATATGTATATATATACATGTATATATAGACAGAGGGCACAAGGTGAGTTGAATATGAAGGTATAATATCTAAAAAATAAAATTAAGGGGTGAGGGCAAAATATATTGGGAGAAAGAGACAGGGAGAGATAGAATAGGGTAAATTATCTCACATAAAAGAGACAGAAGAAAGTTGTTACAATGGAGGAGAAGAGCAGGGAGGTAAAAGGGAATGTCAACCTTACTCTCATTGGTTTTGGCTTAAGGAGGGAATAACATACATGCTCAGTTGGGTAGCTTACCCTACAGGATAGTAGGTGGGAAGCGTCTAAGGGGGAGGTGATAGAAGGGAAGACAGATTATGGGAAGGGATAATCAGAAGCAAACACTTTTGAAAAGGGACTGGGTCAAAGGAGAAAATAGAATAAATGGGGGATGGGATAGGATGGAGGGAAATATAGTTAGTTTTTCATAATATGACTACTATGGAAATATTTTGCATAACTACACATTTGTAACCTATATTGAATAGCTTGTCTTCTCAGTGTGGGTGGGTAAGGAGGAAAGAAGGGAGAGAATCTGGAATCTTAAAAACAAATGGTAAAAATTGTTTTTACATGCAACTTGGAAATAAAATAGAAATTTTTCTTGCCCTACATGGAAGTAAGGGGGTAGATAGAAGTGAGGGCAGATTGGGGGAAGAAGTAATCAGTATGCATGCCATCTTGGGGTCAGGGGTAGTGAAAATATGGGGAGAAAATTTGGAACTCAATTGTGGAATTGAATGTTGAAAACTAAAAATAATTAAATTCTGTGGAATTGAATGTTGAAAACTAAAAATAATTAAATTCTGTGGAATTGAATGTTGTGGAATTGAATGTTGAAAACTAAAAATAATTAAATTCTGGAGGAAAAAAATTAAAGAATTATGTTGCAATTAGTAGAGCACTGGGATTACAATTAAGAACACCTGAGTTTGAATCCTGCCTCAGACACTTACTGCATGTTTGAACATAGGCAAGTCATTTCACCTCTTTGGGCCTCTCTTTCCTTACATGTAAAATTTGTGGAGTTGACTGAATGATTCCTAAATCCCCTTCCTGTTCTAAATATGTAACGGTTGAGGGAAGCTTTTTGTTTTTTCCTTTTTGTTTTTTTACTGGAACAGGGATCTGAAATATGCACAGACTACTTCAGATTGCATCTTCATGTTATGGGTGTTGTGGAGAAGATAGTGTCTCTCAACTTGAAGAAACTATGGAAAATCTTTATGATATTTTAGGGGAGTGCTTTGGAAAAATACACAAAGGAAAGTGCCTCTTCATTTCTCCCATTTGTATTGATCCATTCTACTTGGATTCAACTATTCCTTATCACTTTACCCGTTTTTTTTTTTTATTTTTGCTTCCCTGCACTATTTAAAATTCTTTGAATTTGCCTAAATTGTTAATATTTTTCTGATTTTTATTTGCTTGTTTATTTAGCTAGCTTTCTCTTTTTCTTTTTTTCCTTTGCAGTTAATTTTCTGGTTTTAATTTTTATTTATCTTTTTCAATCTCTTATTTTAAGTACCAATATTTTGCTATACCATTTTCAAAGAAATTTTCCTTTGATTTGTCTTCATTATTTATTAGGATCATAAGATCATACTTTTTGAGCCAAAGGGTTATTTTAAGTCAACTACTCCAAATCCTTATTTCACAGATGAGAAAGCTAAAGACAACAGAGTGGACAGGGACTTGTCCAAGGTCACAAAGGTAGCTCATTAGTAGTTAAACATTTTCCCGTCTATCATCTCCATCAAGTAACATTCTTTTGTTGTTTCTTTTTCCAATAAGTTTCAATTTGCTGTCCACTAAGCTAGGTGGGCCCCAAAGTTTAGTCTTGGGTCCTCTTCTTTTCCTCTTCTAAGATATTTCACTTGTGATTTTATCGGATCTTATGGATTCAAATATCCTAGCTGTATTTGTGATTTTCAGATCTGTTTACTAACATCTAACATCTCTGTGAGCTTTCAGTCATACATCTCCAATTGCCTTTTGGATACCTTCAAATGGGTGTCCCATAGACATATAAAGCTCAACATGTATAGAACTGAATTCACTTTTATTACCCCAAGGCTTTCCTCTCTTCCTTTATAGTATTTTTTTCATGGTGTTCAGAAATCTCATGGAAATTTTATTCATTTTTCCTTTTGTATTTATGTTCTTCTTTATTAGTTTACTTCCTCATGTGCTAAATTTTTATTTATATACATACATACCTACATACAAACATACATACACATGTATACGTGTTTACATGTAAATTATGTACAAAAAGGTGTGTGCATATACACATGAAGACATACATATGGTCTTTGTATGTAGTTTTCTTTTTTTCTCTTTCTTTGTATCCTCAAAAATAGCATAGTGTTTGGTACATAGGAGACAATAAATGCTTTTTGACATAATAATTTCTTTTCCCTCTCACCCCCTTCTCAATTTTATTATCCAGTTCATGGACTGTACCTTTATTTGTTTTATCTCTATTCTCTCTTTGTCCTTTGTGATGATAAAGCTTTTGAAGTGCCAAATTTAAGTTCCTTCTTTTATCTTACATTATTTCCTTTGTAAATGTTATCCAGTCCTCCCCATTTTCTGTTAATTTCTTTTGGTCTGACAGTTATGCACTTTAATTCTGCTTAGAGATCTCTGATTTCTAACCTATTTTTATTTCTATTTTCTTATTTTAAAAACTTTAATGCTTTTTTTATTGTTAATTATTTTTTTTAATTAAACAAATGCTTTACTAACTTCTGGTTTACATCATTCATTTCCACCAGATTATGAGTTACATTTTCCCCATTTTTTCCTTACCCACCACCCCAGAATAGCAGTCCCACTAGATATCCCCTCATCCAATCTGCTCTCTCCCATATCTTCTCCCATACCCCCTTCGACTTTGCCATTAGGGCGAGGTGAATCTCTGAGCCCCACTGCCTGGACATCTTATGAAACATTTAATTTTAAAACTTCGATTTTCAGATCCATTCCCTTTCTCCCTTGTCACCCACTCCCTCTGAGAAGATAAGCAATTCAGTATGTGTTGTACATGTTTATCTATGCAAAACATTACCATAGTAGATATATTGTAAAAGACTGCTTATATTTCCCTCCCACCTGGTCCATTCCCTATTTTGATCCTGTCCCTCTTTGATAGTGGGTACTTCTAACCTCCCCTCTCCCCAGAATGCCCTCCCCTTCATCATCCTCCCTCTCATCCCCCTTTCCCCTACTCAGGAGAGTGAGGGTAAGATATTCCATTTCGTATGTATGTGATTCTCTCCTTGAGCCAACTTCAATGAGAATATGCTGTTGCCTTTTTTGCCTTCCTGTTCTTCCCCTCCCCTGCAACTACTTCCCCTTGCCTCTTCTACATGAGATAGTTTGCCCTACCCTGTCTCTCTCCATCTCCTCTTGCCACTTTCCTCTCTCACCTCTTGACTTCATCCCTTAAGAATCATCCCTTCCTTGGGGTGGCTAGGTGGCGCAGCAAGCAGAGAGCCAGCCCTGGAGCCAGAAGGACCCGAGCCTGGATCTGGCCCCAGACACCCAACACACAAACAAAAACCCAGCCACGTGAACCTGGGCAAGTCACCCAACCCCAATTGCCCTCCAAAAAAAAAAATAATCATCCCTTCCCATCAAATTCAACCTGTGCCCTCTATCCATGTATATCTGTGAACATATGCCATGTACCCTTCTTCAATTATTTTCATAATGAGAAAGGTTTCATCAAACACAGTTATTGTTTTTCCATGTAGGACTGTAAATAGTCCAACTTTGATAAGTTCCTTTTGATTTCTTTTCCTTGATTACCTTCTCAACCATCTCTTGCTTCTTGTGTCTGAATGTCAAATTTTCTATTCAACTCTGTTTTTTTCATCAAGAATGCTTGAAAGTCCTCTATTCCACTGAATGACCATATTTTCCCCTGAAACAAGATACTCAGTTTTGCTGGGTAGGTGACCCTTGGGTTCATTCCCAGCTCTTTTGCCCTCTGGAATATCATATTCCATGCCCTTCTATCCCTCAGTGTAGAAGCTGCCAGGTCCTGTGCTATTCTGATTGTGTTTCCACAATATTGAAATTGTTTCTTCCTGGCTGCTTGTAGTATTTTCTCCTTGATCTGGGGATTCTGGAACCTGGCTATAATATTCCTGGGAGTTTTCTTTTGGGGATCTTTTTCAGGAGGTGATCTGTGGATTCTTTCAACCTCTATTTTGCCCTCTGGGTCTAAAACATCAGGGCAATTTTCCTTGAGAATTTCTTTAAGGATGGTTTCTAGGTTCTTTCTTTGATCATGGCTTTCAGGTAGTCCAATAATTTTTAAATTATCTCTCCTGGATCTCTTTTCCAGGTCAGTGGTTTTTCCCATGAGATATTTCACATTGCCTTCTATTCTTTCATTTGTTTGGATCTGTTTAATAGTATCTTGATTTCTCATAAAGTCACTAGCTTCCATTTGCTCCAGTCTAACTCTGAAGGAATGAATCTCCTCAGTGAGGTTTTGAGATTCTTTTTCCATCTGGCAACTTTTTAAGGCATTCTTCTCCTCATTGCCTTTCTGAGCCTCTTTTGCCATTTGAGTTAATCTATTTTTTAAGGTGTTATTTTCCTCAGTCAGGCTGTTGACTGTCATTTCATACTTTTCTTGCATCTTTTTCATTTCTCTTCCCAAATTTTCCCCCACTTCTCTTATCTGCTTCTTAAGGTCCTCTATGGCCTGTAGCCAGCTTGTATTTTCATTTGGGGCTTTTGGTGCAGGAGTTCTGACCTCACAGTCCTCCTCCATGCTTTGAGCCTCTTTGCCCCTAAAATAGGAGTCCAATGTTGAACTTTTCTGTTTATTTTGTTTCATTTGCCTAGGCATATTGCCACTTAATTACTTGATTTTGGGGTTTGTTGCCACAGTAGGACTCTGCCACCAGACAGGGGAGCTTCCGCCCAAACGTGGGGTCTTCACAACTTCCGCCAGTTGGGTGGCCTCTGTAAAGCCTCCACCCACTCTGGCAAGTTGGATACCCACCCCAAACATCCCCCCCAGACCACAATCCAGATCCAGGCAGTTTAAAGCAAAAGCGATTAACCCCCAGACTGATTGCTGGATCTTCCTACAGTTCGCAGACCAGGAGCTAGAGCCACTACTGAAGCTGCAAAATGGCTTCTGTGCAGCTGTTTCTTCAGCAGCTTTTTGCCCCCAGGGAGGAAGCCACGTGTTCCCCAAATACTGGTCCCAAAGTCCATAGGGCACTAACCGCTCACTTTGTCCTAGGTGTATCTGTGCTGATAATTCTGGAATCACCACAATTGCTGGTGTTCTGGGGTTCCACCAGCAGGCTGAAGCCCGACCGCCCTGGGGCTAAAACTGCGGACCTGGGCTCGGCTCTGTGGGCTGTGCTGTCAGTTCCCGGTGTGCTGTGCTGCCTGATCTCAGAGCGCTGTGCTGGCCGCTCCCTGCAGGGCTGCTGGGCTGCCCTCAGCAGGAGGTTAGCTTCTCTGTGGCGTTCTGTGGGTGCTGTGGCTCCAGAAGTTGTTCGGAGCTCCCTTTCACATTGTTTGAAATTTGTGTGGGGCAGAGCACATTGGAAATACTGTTTCTACTCCGCCATCTTGGCTCCGCCCCCCGGAAGTTCAACTTTAATGCTTTTAACCAATATGGAGTAGGGGTGGGGGTTATTGTTTTTTTGTTTGGTTTGGTTTGTTTTGTTTTGTTTTTATTGTTATAAGATTTCTGAAAAGTACACAGGATTCTTTTGGTTTTTTTCTTTAGATTATAGCATTTTTTATGAAGTTCAGCATTCTCTTTGAACTTTTACTCATTTTTCCTTTTGTCTTTATGGTCTTTATTGGTTTACCTCCTTATGACCTTTGTTTTTATTCAGTCTTTCTCTTCCCAATTTTTTCTCCACTTCTCTTATTTGATTTTTAAAGTCCTTCTTAAGGTCCTCTATGGCCTGCAACCCGCTCATAATTTCCTTTGAGGCTTTTGGAGCAGGACTTCTGGCCTCACAGTCCTCCTCCCATTCTATGCTTCAATCCTCTTTGCCCCCAAAATAGGAGTCTAATGTTGCATTTTTCTGTTTAATTTGTTTCCTTTGCCTTGGCATGTTGCCACTTAATTACTTGACTTTTGGGCTTGTTGCCACAGTATGACTCTGCCACCAGACATTAGAGCTTTCATCCCGAACGTTTTGGGGGGACAACTTCCACTTCTGGCAAGCTGGATATCCACCCCATGACCTCCCCCCCAGATCACAATCCAGATCCAGGGAGGTTAAACCAAGAGCGATTACCCCCCCCCCCCAAGACTGATCACTGGATCTCCCTACAGTTCGCAGGCCAGGAGCTGGAGCTGCCACTGAAAACTAAAAAATGGCATGTCTCCTCAGCAGCTTCTAGCCCCCAGGGGAGGAAGCTGACGTGATCCCCAAATACTGGTCCCAAAGTCCATAGGGCACTAACCTCTTACTTTGTCTTAGACATGTCTGTGTTGATATTTCTGGAATAGCCACAGCAGCTGGTGTTCTGGGGTCCCTCTAGCCAGCTGCTGGACCGGCTGCCCTGGGGCTAAAACCACAGCTCAGGTGGACCTGGGCTCAGCTCTCTGCGCCCTGTGGGCTATGCTGCCAGTTCCCAGAGCACTGCTCTGGTCCTTCCTGCAGGGCTGCTGGGCTGTCCTCAGTGGGAGGTTAGCTTCTCTGTGTTGTTCTGTGGGTGCTGGGGCTCCAGAAGTTGTTCAGAGTCCCCTTTTACATAGTTTGGAGGTAATCTGGGGGGAGAGTGGCTTGGATGTGCTGTTTCTACTCCACCATCTTGGCTCTGCCTCAGTCTTTCTCTTTAGAGTGTTTGTTCTTTTGTCCTTTCTGCTGTTGTTGTTCAGATATTTCAGTCATGTCTGATTCTTCATGACCCCATTTGGGTTTTTCTTGGCAAAGATAATAGAGTGGTTTGCCATTTCCTTTCTGTAATATTCCCAATTATTTGCCCCTGCCTAATTCTCCCCAGTTTTGGGCCTTCCTTCTTCACAGACCCCCAAGGCTGGATGTGTTGTGTATTCTTAGACTACTACTGATGACTGGGGTCTAGGCTAGGTTCCTACTTAGAATAACCTCTGGAGAAAGAGAATGCCATAACCAACTCCCTTCCCTTGGGAATGGAATCTCTTTCCTCACCTACAGAGCCCAAGGCTCTGTATTATGTTGTGTAGTTCCCTATTCTATGTCCTCCCTTGTTCATTTGATCTCCCTTTCCTTTATGTTGATTAACAGAATTAGTTTCCACTCCATCTTATGATGGAAGAGGTCACTTTGAAGCACTGCTGCCCACAGCAGGCTCTTGAATTATAACCTGACAAAATTGCTTGTATTCTCTGCACCCAGAATGCAAGATAGGGATCAACTGGGGAATCTTAGTGAGAGTTCTAATTATGTAAATTCTATATTTTTTCATAGTATTTTTTTTTACCTTATAGGATTTGTCTGACTTCTTTTCTTGTGGATTTTTCCATATTTTGTTCATGACAACTTTTTTTTTCCCTAAGGTTTCTGAGTTGCTGAGGCCTGTGGAAAACAACTACTATACTATCTTCTGTGATGGTAAGGGAATTCGAAGATCTTCCCTGCTCTATAATGGACCTTAAGTGGAGCCCAACAAGAAAAGTTTACTTAGTCAGGCTTGTTTTTCAGGAAGGCACAGCTTTTGTTATTTTGTAATTAGGCAGTGGGTTACAAAGATTGTGATGTCTTCTGACCCCGGAGAATATATATACCCTGATGTGAGGTTTTGCTTTGGGGCTCACTTGTGGGAAGAGTTATGTAATTTGGCCAGATGAGACTCTGGGCAGCCATTGAGCCCCTGGCTTTGAAAACCCAGATGTTGGTGCTTCTTTCTCTGGTAATTAACTGTGTAGGTATGTGATGGTCAGACAGCTAGAAGCCCTGTCTGTTGGTGTGTTAAACTGCATTAATTTCTCTGTGGTATTTTTTTTGTCTGCTTGTGTAAGGGCAAGCAAAGAAGTAGTTAACACTTTGTTTCAGCTATTTAATTAACACAGAAGTTGTTAACACCTTGTTTCAGTTCATGATTGTATCAAGTATTAAGATCCAGAACTTGTGAATACCACAACTTATTAACAACTTGTGAATTCCTACAACAGGAGGAGGAGGAGGAGCTAATGACCATATATAAGGGGAGGACCAGGCTGGAGAGAGCAGATTGAGAAGAGGAACTTTGTGGTGGCCAGGAACTCTGTTTGTCTTTTCTGTCTGTGTTGATTTTTGTTTCTGATACTTTGTACAGAAGCCCCGAGACCTTACTTGAAGCCCTGGAATAGGATTTTCTTGCTATCTGTTTACAGAAGTCCTGGAGAAGGGTTTTGGATGTCCTGACTATACTGAGATTTGTGTTGAGTTCTCAACTTGTTGGTGGGTCTGTGTTGATTTCACAGGCAGAAAGTGAATCAGTGATGGTGCTGGCAATGTGAATGAATGTTATTGTTGCTCTGTTAAGCTTTGTCTTCCTAGAAACAGGAATTGTGAAGGACTTGAGGTGGACTGGACACTGTGAGCTTCAATATGGCGTGGGAACTGGATGAAGAACTGGACAAGGAGCTGGAGAAGGAACTGGGAGCTGCTTCCGTTTGAATCCAGGTGACAGTTGTGTAGATTCAGTCAGGAGCTGGAACAATGAAGAGGAACAATGGAAGCTGAGAACCAGCCTCTAGTCAAGATGAAAAGATCTCTTCTTGGGTATTTAATGCAAACTGAGAAGATCATGATTTACTAGGGGTGGAGAACTTTGACCTTTACTTTAGATGATTGAGTTAAGTATATACTAATTAAGGATGATTGGAAACTAATCTTCATTCAAGAAGAAAGAAGACTTTTTAATTAAAGAGATTAAGGCAATATGACCTAGGGGTGGAGGACTTTGACCTTTGTAATTTGTTTCAGTTAAGGAGGCTTGCCTCCTTAAGGGTGATTGAATTAAGGACCTACTAAATGAGTGACTTACTAAATGAATGTTATCCTTTTCTTAAAACGATATGACTTTGGTGAAAACTATGTGGCCATTTTAATGATAAGTTGTTATGCCATAACATTGTGAATGCTGTATTTTAATTTCTGTGAATGTTTTCTCTTAGTTTGTTACTGAATAAATAGAGTTCACTATATTGTGTAATCAGAATCTTGAAAGCAAAATTCACAGCAGCAATCCTCTGGAAGGATGCTCATGCTTGGCTGTACAGCTTGTAACTTCTGTTTGTACTTTCTCTGAAGTTTAGGGGGCTGACTTTTCCCCCTGAACTAGGTAAGTGATATATATATATATATATATATATATTTGATTAAACTAAGATTGTTAACCCCTTTTCAGTTCCTTTCCTTTAGAAAAGCAGATCAAAGAACCTGTGCTAGCAGCCATCCTGAGTATGCTAGGGTACTTGCTGTTACTCCTTCTTGATAACTTGGCCGGCAAATTCAGCATATTTGTCATGTTTGTTTTAGGTCTGAACCTATAGTTTCATCCTTGTATGATTCTCCAAGTATGAAAATTCTCTCCACCAACATAAATTAGATTCCAAACTTTTCTGTAAACTGAATACTTTAGTCAATTTCTTAAGAGATTTTGGCGCACTACATTCCTATAATCAATATGGAGCAAAGACAGAATTAAAAGCAGGTCTTCCAGACATTAATAAGTTGCTAACATTTATATAAAAGTGTGAGGTTTGCAAAGTACTTTACATATATGGTCTCACTGAATCTTCACAAGAACCCTGTGAGTTAGATGCTATTATTATTCTTATTTTATAAATGAGGAAACTGAGGCAGAAAAAAAAATCTTGTCCAGGGACATATAACTACAAAATGTTTGCAGTAGAATTTGAACTTAGGTTTTCTTTTTTTTTTAATTAATCTTTTATTTCTTTATTTTTAGGTTTTCCTGTACCCCTACCCCAACATAGCAAGCCTACTGAATATCCCTTCCCTCAGTCTGCTCTTTCTTATATCCTCCCCCATCGACCCCCAACTTTCTAGTAGGGGAAGATGTATTTCTATACCCTAGTGCCTGTATATCTTATTTCCCAGCTGCATGTAAAAAATTTTTTTAAACATTTATTTTAAAAACTTTGATTTCCATATTTTTTCCCTTCTTCCCTCCTCACCCACCTCCACTGGGAAGACAATCAATTCAATATAGGCTGTACATGTATAGTAACACAAAATGTTTCCATAGCAGTTATATTGTGAAAGACTAACTATATTTCTCTCCATCCTATCCTGTCCCCCACTTATACTATTTTCTCCTTTGACCCTGTCTCTTTTCAAAAGTGTTTGCTTCTAATTACCCTCTCCCCCAATCTGCCCTCCCTTCTATCATCCCCTCTCTTGTTCCCTTCTCCCCTACTTTCCTGTAGGATAAAAGAACCAATGGAGTGTGTATGTTATTCCCTCATTAAGCCAAATTCAATGAGAATAAGGTTGACCCATTTGTTTTCACCTCCCTGCTCTTCCCTTCCATTGTAACAGTTTTCTCTTGCCTCTTTTATATGCAATAATTTGCTCTATTCTATCTCTTCCTTTCTCCTCCCATTATATTCTGCTCTCACCTCTTAATTTTATTTTTTAGATTTTATACGTTTCCATTCAACTAATCCTGTGCCCACTGTCTATATATACATGTATACACATATACACACACTCACATATGTATTTATACAGACATACACCCTCAGTTTCCTCAGTCAGACTGTTGACTTGCTTTTCATGATTTTCTTGCATCATTCTCATTTCTTTTCCCAATTTTTCCTCCATTTCTCTTATTTCATTTTCAAAATCCTTCTTAAGCTCCTCTATGGCTTGTAAACCAATTCATATTTTTCTTGGAAGGTTTTGGTGCAGGAGTTCTGATTTTGTTTTCCTACTCCTGTTCCATGTTTTGATCCTTTTTGTCCCCAAAAAAGGAATCCAAAGTTGGATTGCTGTGCTTGCTTTGCTTCCTTTGTTTTCTCATATTGCCTCTCAATTACTTGAGTTTTGAGCTATTTGTCGCAGTAGAACTCTGCTTCCAGAGAGGAGAGCTTTGTCCCAAATTTCTGGGGTTTTCACAGCTGCCAGAGCTATTAGTTGGCTGCCCTCTCAGGAGGCCTCCACCACCTCTCGCACCTGGTCACCCACCCCAGGACCTCCACCCTAGACAACAATCCAGATCCAAGCAGATTAAAGCAAAAGTGATTGCCCCTCAGAATGGTTGCTTTGTCTTCCTACAATCTACAGGCCAGGAGCTCTGAAGCCACCTCAGCTGCTTCTCTCTCTAAGGGCAGAAGCTGGACTGCACCCCTTGACTCCCTGTTCCCAAAGTCCATTGACCTCTCACTTTGTCTTTGGCATTTATGGGTTGATAAATCTATAAACAACCACAGCTGCTGGTGATCCACTCTCCCAAAGACCCTCCAGCAGTGGCTGATTGGCAGCTCTGGGGCTAAAACCACAGGCTCAGGTGGGGCTGGGCTCTGCTCCCAGCATGCTACAAAGACCCTTTCTGCTGGTCTGCCAGGCTGTCTTCGGTGGGAGGTTTGTTCTCTCTGTCACTTTGTGGCTCTAAAGTCTGTTTAGAGTAATTTTTTATAGGTATTTGAGGTGGTTATGGGGGGAGTGCAGGGAGTTTTCCTGCTTCTATGCTGCCATCTTGGCTCCTCCCCCTATTTATGTGTTTCTTTACTTTTATACAATTTATTTAAAAAATTAGACCTTTGATCTCATTAGTATAAGGACTGCCACTAAGAAATTTTCCCTACTAATTCAGAGTACTACCTTCTCTACAAATTACAGTCTTAGAGGGATGCCTAAAGAGAATTATTTCATTATGTCTATCTATCTATCTGTCTGTCTTTATCTATGTAATAAACCTCTGGCACAACAATACCATATAGGTTAGATTTTTCACACTTTGGGAGACAAAGAAATCGTGCCAAAATGTTAAATCCAAGCCCTCTAGACCAAACAGATTCTAAGGACTGCATACTTGCCCCTCGAAGGGAACAAAGTTGACAAACCCAACAGACATAAAACAAATATTGCAATCTATATATGTCTGACAAATGTTGCATATGGGTATGGGTATGTGTATGTATGTGTATGCTGTCTCCCCTTAAAAAATGTGAAGTCCTTGAGGGTAGATGCTATTTCATTTTTGCCTTTGTATCCTCAGCACCTACCAAAGTGTTTGAAAATAGAATATATGTCATTGAATAATGCTTCTTGATTGATAACTGATAATTGACTCTGAGGCTTTTTTTTTTTTGCTTTTTTTGGAGGGCAATTGGGGTTAAGTGACTTGCCCAAAGTCACATGCCTAGTAAGTGTGTCAAGTGTCTGAGGCCAGATTTGAACTCAGGTTCTCCTGACTCCAGAGCCAATGCTCTATTCACTGGCCACCTAGCTACCCCCAACTCTGAAGCTTAAGGTCTAAGTAAGGAATTGTGGATAAGTATGCTGTACAGTATGAGGCTTGAAAAGGACTTTGAAAATAAGTGGACAGGGGCGGCTAGGTGGCTCAGTGAGTAAGAGCACTGGCCTCGGAGTTGGGATGACCCGAGATCGAATCCGGCCTCAGAAAATGAGCACCCACACATAAATAATGACTAGCCATGTAACCTTGAGCAAGTTACTTAACCCCAATTGCTTTAAAAAAAAAAGAAAAGAAGTGGATAGCAGGCTGGAAGTCTGTAAATAGAACAACTAAAGAAAGTCCCCTACATGTACACGTACAGCCTATATGTTTGCACCATAAGGAGAAAACCTCAATTTTCCACCCTAGTTACAAGGCTACTAAGATCTGTGGTCAGTAACTGAGGGACATGTAAAATGTTCCAATTATCTAACTGCTCCCACCACAAAGAAGATTCTCTGTTAATCAAGATATGGATGACTCTGTCATGTGTCACAGGAACCCAAAGAAATATCCTCAAGATCATTTGCAGAGGATCTTGTGGCTGTTATCAGTACCCCCAGAAATTTAAGCACAGAAACTCCCTCCATCCTAAAGTCCCTCATTGATCTTTGTGAGAGATCATGGAGTTGGGATTCTGGAAGGCTCTTAATCATCAAGCTGAACTCTTTCACTTCACATACAAAGAAGCTAAGGCTTAGAAAGGTGAAGTTAGATGTTCACGATCATATGGACAGGAACAAAGCAGGGAATAAAGTTCAAGTTCTTTGACTTCATTGATAGTTTTTCCCCATCATGCCACGCTTCCACTCACTTCATCTTGATTTGGACCTTATAGAGTGTCTTCTAAGATCAACATAATTATATAACCAGTGCCTAGCAGTATTTTCAAATGATCTCTTCACCTCCAATGTCTGTTGGCATTTGCCTAGATCATTGCTTTATTCATGCCTCACTCTCTCGTATAATTTTATATTTATCTTCTTTTCTATTTCCAGCCTAAGGAACATAGGAGGCAAAGTGGATTAAGTGGTGGACCAGTATTAGGAAGACTTGGGTTCAAATCTGGCTTCAGACACTTTCTAATGGTGTGATCTGGTCAAGTCCCTTAACCTCTGTCTCAGATTCCTCAAAGATAATAATAGCACCTACCTCCCAAGTCTATAAGGAGGATGAAAAGAGATAATATTTGTAAAGTGCTTAGCAGAATTCCCAGTATATTTTAGGTGCTTTAATAAATGTTCATTTCCTTCTTTCCCCCACCCCCAGAATTAAATTATAAATTCATTGGGAGTAGACCTGTATCATTTTTTTAAAAATATATATTGTGCATTGTACCTCGTAAAATAATTTAATAAATAGTTGAGTTGAACTGAATTGAGTTGTATGGAGTTGAATAAACTGAGGCTATTAGTTCATATTTTTATTCTAGAATGCCTACCTTGACTTATTAGGCATCCATATCTAATAGGGTGGCAGAAAGAATAAAAATTTTAAAAGATATCCAGAGGCTAGAGAATTGGTCCAAAACAAAGAGATAAAATTGTTAACATTGATAAGGCAAAGTCCTGCATATGGGTTTGAAAAATCAATTTCACAAGTACAGGATTGGGAAAATCAGATTTTATGCAATTTATGTCATAAAGAGGGGTAACTAGGTGATACAGTGGATATAGCACGGGCCTGAAAACATGGACTCCTCTTCCTGACTTCAAATATGTCCTCAGACACTAGCCATGTGACCCTGTTTGTCTCAGTTCCTCATCAGTAAAATGTTGTGGAGAAGGAAATGCCAAACCACTCCAGTATCTTTGCCAAGAAAACCCCCAATTGGGGTTATGAAGAGTCAGACTCAACTAAAATGACTAAACAACAACATGTGAAAAGGACTTGAGGGTGTCAGTTGACCACAAGCCCAATATGAGCTAATAACAATTATAAATGAATAAAAGTTAATGTAATGTCTGAGTGACTAGAAGTAAAGTATCCAGGGCAAATGTTAGTAATAATACACACACACACACACACACACGTGTGTGTGTGTGTGTATGTCATTTCAGTCATATCTAATACTTGATGATCTCATTTGGGGTTTTCTTGGCAGATATTGGAGTGATTTGCCATTTCCTTCTCCAGCTTATTTTATAGATGAAGAAATTGAGGTACAAAGGGTTAAGTGACTTGTTCAGGGTCACACAGTTAGTATCTGAGGACATATTTGAATTAAAGTCTTTGTGATTCTAGGGATTGGCACTCATCCACTAAGCCACCTAGATGCTAGGTATGTGTGTGCATATTCTAAATTCTTGTGATTAATTATGAATCTCACAGTTTAAAATCAGTATCTTTGCTCAACACATAGTAAAAAGTCTTATATATAGCAAGCATTGAGAAAATAATTATAAATTGGAACTCATCCAGAGGAAAAGAAATGGGATAGTGAAGGTTACGGTCATGTTGTATAATGAACATCTATAGAAACAACAGATGATTCTCCTAGAGAAAAGACTATTGGGGGGGGCATAGGGGGAAACATAAGTAGTATCATTATTTATGTGAATTTTTCACATGTAAAACAAAAGGGTTAGATTTATTCTGCATTACCTTAGAGTAGTGATCTTCAAATATTTTAAATTGTACAACCATATTAGAAAAAAATTAACCATGTACTTTAAATAAATGTATTTTTATTTACTATAAATACACATGTACACATATACTATTATGCTAACAATTATGTAATTAACACACAAAAATAAGGACTTTTTAAAAGATGAAAAAAAGATAAAATAATGTTTGATCCTAAAATCAATAGGGAGCCATCAGAGTTTATGGGGGTGGGGATGGCTGATGAGATCCACACTTCAGGAAACTCACTTGGCAGCTGTGTGGAGAATGAATTAGAGGCGTGAAAGATTTAAGTCACAGAGATGAATTAGGAGGCTACTGCAAATAGGGGACAGGAGAGAGGTGATGAGAGCTTGAGCCAGGGTAGTAGTTTTGTGAATAGAAATGAAACAGGTGTGAGAGATATTATGGAGGTAGAAACAAGATTTGGCAACTGATTGAAATTGTGGTGTGAGTGAAAATGAAGAATCTAGAATTACACTGAAGTTTTGATCTCAGCTGCCTGGAAGGATAGTGATGCTCTCCACAGCAAAAGGAAAGTTCAAAAGACGCGGTGGTCTGGGGAAAAGATAACTAAATGAGATCTGAAATGCTGATTGCCACCTACCCAAGCTTGCTCTTTTTGTAGGACTCACTTTCTCCTGCCCAAAACAAAACAAAATGTAGGAAAGCTCACACCAGTCAATTTCTGCAGAGCCAGCTGAGGGGCAATTGCTATATCCTTGAGGTGATCTGGGTGATGTGGGCATAAAGGAAAAAAGATGGATTTTTTTTCTTCAAAGTGCTGCAGAATAGCTAGTATAGGTACCTAGGGATCCCACCCTGGGCTATCCACATTAGAGCACAAGGGAAGAAGATGGATCTTTACACAGCCACAAAAGAGCCTTGACTGATGATTGGGGAAAATGGAGATTATTGTGTCAGTTTAAGATCGTGCCTTATCTTATTAGATTTTAGATAATAAAACAAGCATCAATAGGTAGAAATTAAAATATATCACATTTCATCTTTTACAAACATTTACAATGTTTGATCCTCTCAACCACCCTTTGAGGTAGTTGCTATTGTTTTTTGTTGTTTTTGGAGGGCAATTGGGGTTAAGTGACTTGCCGAAGGTCACATGGCTAGTTTTTGTGTTAAGTGTCTGAGGCCGGATTTGAACTTGGAGTCTCCTGATTCCAGGGCCGGTACTCTATTCACTGTGCCACCTAGCCACCCCAGTTGCTATTGTTAACCACATTTTACAGATGAGCAAATGAGTTAAGAGAAATTCAGTGACTTGCATAGGATCACGTATTTTGCCTCATTCCTTTCTCTCAATATTGGAATTTTTTTTAGTGTTACATGTCCTAGGAAACTCATGGTTGCTCCCAGCCTCTGGAATTGATTACCTTTTGTGCATTTTCTTATCTTCTGCTCTTCTATACCATACCTTTAGTTACAAAATATATCATCCCTCTCAGTGAACCAAAGGAAGAATTTAAGTTCCTAAAATGTGTAATGAAAGCCTAGATATTAGTCTAGCTTCTAGTTAGCTATGTGAACTTAACATTCATTTAACCTGTCAGTTTTCTCTTCTGTAAAATGGGAATGTTGAACTTTATCACCTCCATTTTAGGACAGTTGCACACGGACACCAAATGCAAATTCAGGACCTAGGTAGATTGAATCAAAAAGGCATCATAACAAGGATCATCATCATCATTGTCATCATCATCAAACCATTTTACTAAAAACAAAAATACATCAAACATGTAAAAAAAGTGAGGGAGGATATAAAATAGGTCACAGGGTACATGGCCATGAAAATGTCAAGGAATAAACCATATACTAATTCTGAAGAGCTATATTTCCTTTCCAATCCTGGTTTATCTAGAATCCACACAAAAATGGGACTTAATACATTTGCCCTCTTCCTGGTCCAGGTCTCTATGACTAAGAGCCACCCATGCACTTTAAATCAAGAACACTATATTCCATTGTTTAGCATAGTACCTAGCCCAGAATAAGCACTTTAAAAATATTTATTCATTTGACTTTAGCTGATACAGTTTGGGATTCAGGGACCCCTCAAGAACTGAAGTACAGGAGAGGGTTGTCTAGAATGAATTCACAGACTCAAGCATTCATTAAGTCAAGTTGGCAAAGGTTTATTGTAACATCAATATGATAGATAGAACTCCTTAAGGAATTTGCCATTTAACAGGAATGATGCTAAATCTTATATAGGAAAAGTAGTTGATTATTTGGCAGATGTGCTAATTAGGCAATAAGTTACAACCTTAGTCACAGGAATCATTCACTACTGGAAACCAGGGGAAGGAGTTTTTCAGGGGTGTATTTTTGATCTATTATATCTGTGGCGAGATAGCTTTGAGAGTTGATGTCTATAGCTTGACCTCAAGATAGTATACGATAACTTTGGGAATCAATACATGATAATTCTGTGGTTACAAGATACTCCTGTTTTCACAAGAGAATTTCTTCAGAGGTAAATTTATTCTAGTGATGGGGAAGGGTAGTTTGTTTTACTGGGGCCCATTCATAAGTAATTCCTAGGTATAGTGTCTTTGGGCTGGGGAGAAAACTGTCAGAAATAGTGTTTTGAAGTTAGGGAGAAATGTGATTTTGGAATTGGGATCCAAGCACAAGTATCTAAGCATCCCACCATAGCCAGCTCCTTAGGACTAAGGCCTTTTAACTCTACCATTCTATGAATACAGAGCTTCTTAGAATCATAGGACTGAGAATTGGAAAAGTCCTTATGGAGAATGTAGCCCAACTCCCTCACGATAGATTGAATAAAATGAGGTCCAGAGAGGCTGAACTCAAGGTATTCTCCTTTCCCTAATCAAATAGTATTTCCCCTGTCTTGTGGCTAGCAGAATCTAACTTGGTGCTTTTTTTTTATCCCAATGATTTATTATTGAAGACTTCAATATACACATTGATATAATGTTAATTCTCTTGAACACTGTACTCTCAGAAAATCAGCCTGACTCCTGTGGCATATATCTGTGTCTTGATATATAAATAGACAGATTATAGATATAAATATACACATATTATATATGCATATGTATGTATGCATACATATGAAAATATACTCACTCTATGACAGGAGGTGCTGAGTGGATAACTTCAATTTCATCAACATTCAAGTGTGCACGTTAATATTTCTTTATTTACCACCTCTTTCTTCATGACTCCTCCTAAAACACGTGAAGCTATGCAAACCTATCCTTAGTCTTTATTGCTCTCTGTGGGATTTCCTTCTCTCCCTCTTCTTCCAGCCTTTGGATCTCATTTTCTTCCTTTTATTGCAAACTCTATAATCCACCAATTCACTCATACAGTGTCTCTATGCTTGAATGCATTAGCCTAGTATCCTATGACTGCTACAACCTGCCAGATCATAGTGTTTATCCATAGTCACTATTTGCAGTGTTTGCCCCTATACTTATGCTCTTGAATACTACTATACTAAGGCAGTTACGAGATAAAAAACAAACAAACAAAAACCCTCATGTTATATAATATTGATTGCATCCTTACTGTTGAATGGCAATTCTTTGACTTACTTCTTAATGATTACCAATGTCCCTAAACAGCTGTTCTGAGCCTTCTTTCTTTAAGTCTTCTATACTTTCAGATGCTTAATGGTCTGCAGCAGTTGACCTTGCTTCTTATTTCCATGAGAAAATTAAGTTCATTAATTGTTTTAAGTTCCTTGTTTTCTTCTTCCTCTTTAATGCATTCCTCCTCCAAATCTCTGAATTTCCCCTGGGTGTTGGAGAGGGAGAAAGAAGATTTCTAGGCTGGGAATGAGGTTGCAAGGCATGAATCTATAAGGTAAAATAAGTAGATTATATTCCACTTACAGTAATATAATGTTGCTTTCCTTAAGTCACAAGTTTCTCGTCTCCCTGAAAGATGCTGTGAACAAGAAAAACTGTCTCAGGAGATGTCATATAGGTATTATCTGTGCAATCTTTTTAGCCAGTCTTTCTTTGGTGAGCCAGTCTTTCTTTGGTGGGCAATGCCTTGCATCTGGCCAGGCATGTTCAATATTAAAGGGTCTATAACATGCAGGGAAATAAGGTTCAGAGCCACCTATGCTGAGGCTGCCCCTTCAAGGTCAGCAGGTCATGGGACTTATGCTTTCTATCCGAAGCTATGCATCCTTCAAATAATGGTCTCCAGCATTGTCTTTCCAGTAAGTCACTTCTAAAACTTCATAATCTGAACCTTAGCACTGAATCTCAAGTTACTTCCCAATTGTATTTGCATTTCAAAATAAATTTAATAATCCAAATGAAATCCTAAATGATGAAATTTCAGAGTGATAAAGCAGTGAACAATTTCAGACAGTGAAGTGGAAGGAATTTTCTTTGATTTAAGAAGAGATAAGTGTAGTGAGAAAGGACTTTTTGGTTCCTTCTCAGTCTGTTAAGTCCCATCTTGCTACAATGCCATTGCAAGTATAGAAACAGCCTCAAATTTGTTTTTTAAAAAAGAGAGTTTTTTCAGAATTAAACAAGAAAAAAAGCCTAATTATGAGAATTCTGGCTCGTTTCATTTTGAAGTAATTCATTTCAACATTTTCTCCTTTAAGTTAGCTGAAAATTAGTTTTTAAGAAATTTTTAGTTCTGATCCTATGTCTTTTCAGGCTTAGAACCCATTTGCACCTGAATTTCCTTGTTAGTCACAAGTAATACTGACTTATTGCCCAAAGAGATTTGGGGATTAGTCAACTTTTCCTGAAAAAGAAAAAAAGTTATTTATGTGTTTCAAAAACAAAGGAAGGAAGGAAAAAAGAAAGAAAGATAGAAAAAAGAAAACCTTCTGGGAAGATTCCCTGAAGAAAACAAGATTAACTCAGAATTACATTCTTTTTTTTTTTCTTTTTGGAGGGCAATTGGGGTTAAGTAATTTGCCCAAGGTCACACAGCTAGGTTTTTGTTTGTATGTACATTAAGTGTCTGAGGCCAGATCCTACCGGATCTGAACTCCGTCCTTCTGACTCCAGGGCTGACGCTCTACTCACTGCACTACCTAGCCGCCCCCCTAGAATTACATTCTTAAACCTGAGTTGTGGTGTATGTAAAAACTTTGAAAATTAATAAACAAACAGAAAGACTGTGTGACAGAGAAAGGGAGAAAGAGAGCGAGAGAGAGCGAGAGAGAGCGAGAGCGCAGAGACAGAGAGATATATGATTAAATTAGAAATAAGAGAGCGGATCCAAAGATTCTTGACCCTGGATACAAATTAATTTTCAGAGGAAAGTACTGCTTAATCAGGCATCAGTTATGGGCAACTCCCCCACACCTTTAATGAAGATAGGGAGAACTTAACTTTCTAATTGTCTTTTATAGAATTCAAAAGTGTTTGTATTAGTTTCTAAAACCTGAAATGCTAAATATTTAGGATCACTCATCCTTAGAATTCTAGCTCTGCCAATTTGACTCAAATCTCAGAATACCCAGTAATATGGCCAAGCCTTAATTCCTTGAATCTCTGTATTATGTTGGACATCAGCACAATAGGAGACTATTACTTGTAGGATTAGGCCTTGGATTGTTACTGCTTGAAGGACAGCTTCTTTTTCCCTCCCCTTGAATACTTGTCTGTTTGTCTTCCTTTTAAAGTTCTGTTTATGCTAATGACCTTGACTGGATGCACCTATCTGCTGGAGCCAGGCCCATGAACCAGGTGTCTTTTTCTAGCTTTTGTTAGCTCTATAGTACAGAAGGACGAGTTCATCAAGGTCTCAGAAACTTGGAAAAGCTGGAAGAAGGCCCGCTATCATGAAATAGCTCTTTGTTCTCTCTTAGGCACTTTTCTGAAAGAGTTCTAGGTTAAGAAAAAAAAATTAGCTGAATAACTATGAATTCCATTTTGACATTGAATTTCACAGAGAATAAGCAATTCAATTTGTTGAAGTCTCCTAGTCCTTTCCTTCAATTAGGGGAGCAAGGCAAATATTCATATATACATATATTTTACATATATACATATGTGTGTATAATTGTAATATTAGATCTGAGAGTAAATAATAATATTCTATTTCTTAATTAACTATTTATAAATACTGTGGGATGGTTTTTAGGATACAGGGGCAGAATAAAGCAATAAAACAGGGAAGAGGAATATGGTGTGGTAGGAAGGTTTCTGGATTGGGAGTTAAATCCTGGTTTCCATTCTGGTTCCTTCTACTACCTAGCCCTGTGCGTTTGGACAAATAATTTCACCTTTCTAAGACCTAACTTTTTTGTCTGTAAAAAGAAGGGTTTGTGATCTCCAAGGGATCATATAGGCTGATGAGTATATTGGACTTACTCTCTTGGATTACTGCAATCTACTTGGAGAGAGAAAATTATTTTAAAAAATTAATGTGCATAAAAATAATCAAGGAACAACTTGTAAAAGCAAATTTAAAGTAATGACACAAATAAAGAGGCAAACTAGAATGAATAGTTTCATGGAAATCTAGAGAGGAGAAAATATCTAAGAGGAGGGAGTACTGTCAGCAGTGTCAAAACAGCAGATGAGCTGAAAAGCATTAGGACTGTGAAAAGACCCTCAGATAAGGATATTTAAGAGATCCTTGGTAACTTTACAGAGAGCAGTTACCATTGGGGTAAGAAGACAGATTTAAAAGGATTAATGAATGAGAAGGGAGGAAGTGATTGTAGATGCTAGGGAGCAATTAATTTTGATTATATCGCTTAATATCTTCTCTTCTATCTTCCCTGTTGTACTGCTCCAACAACCTATGAAAAACATTCAAAAATGACTTCAAAATTCTTATTCTTATTCAAGACTTTAATTCAGGAAATAACATCTGAGCATCAACTATGTGCCAGGTATTATCCTGGATGCTGAAAATACAAAAAGGAAAAAAAAAGTCACTAAGTTTTTGTTTGAAATAGCTAGGTGGCTCAAAAGATTCTTGGTTGGATTTAGAGTCAAAAAGACAAGTTTGAATGCTACAGTCATTTACTAGTTGTGTGACCTGGGGCAAGTCATTTAACCTCCCTCCAAGTCAATTCCTTATCTGTAAAATGGGGAAAATAGCACTTATCTCACTGTGAGGATTTAATCTGAGATGATAAATGGGAAGTGCTTTGTAAACCTTAAATTATTATAGAGATGTTAGCCATCATTATCGCTATTCGTAGTACTATTATTGTTATACTACATAGAATGTAATATAAATTGCACTAAGAAACAGAGTCCATTTAATTGTTCACCATGTTGAATTAGGACTAGTTTAAAGGCCTCCACATCTTTTATCTTTATGCTTTTATCTTCATGTTTGTCTTATAATTTGAGTCTCCCTTATCTCAACAATCATGTGCTCTAAAGAATGAAATTATTCTAAAACAATCCTAACAAGTATGTTTAATCTCTGTTTACAAAACTCAGTTGTCCTCCCCGGGATTTCTTACCCTGACTTTCTCTTTTTCCTCCAGACAGTCAGAGCTCATTATCTGATAAATAACAATTCCTCCCTCTCCACCCTACCTCTTTATTCCAATGATGAAATGATACCAAGGCCCTGCTTATATACCAGTGACTCTTATGGGACACTAAAATATCTCTTACTACAGCTAACATAATAAACCTGATAGCTAATGGCGATAATAACAATATTAACTAATATTTATGTAGCACTTACTTATTATGTGCCAGACACCAGGCAAGACTCCTGGAGCTCTAACCCCTGTGCCATTTAGTTAGACTCAAGAAGAACTAAGTCAGGAGCTGTTAGAGGTAAGATTTTATTTCATCATTTGGATGAAGAAATCTAGTAGCACAAGTCATATAATTATAACAGTACAGGAGAAATTAATCAGTCAATAGCACTTCCTAAAAGTCCATTACTGGACACTCTCCTCCACTTAGCCATTTTAGGCAGTTACAAAAGAAAGAGAAGTCAAAGCCATTGCCTTCAAAGATTTTGGAAACTGCTTGGGGGCAACAGAGCATACAATCAGTGACTTAAGAAAAATTATAAACCAAACCTGCATGTAATACCAAAAAAAAAAATCCTGCATATTTCTTCAATACTTCCAAGGTCTGTGATTTTATAGATTCGGGGACTCCCTTCACTGGCACTAATCAACCCTCCCATGTCTTATTAGATAGTCTTCTTGAGTTAATCGTTTATTGCATTGGTGTCAAACTCAAATACAAATAGACTCTGGAGGGTCACATGTTGACTGAAAAAAAACACAAACATTGTCTATGTTGTGTTGTATTTTTATTTATTTTGTTAAACATTTTTCAACTGCATTTTAATTTTGTTTGGATTGCATTGAGGGATTTTGCAGGCCACTTGAAGCTATTGGACCAAGTTTGACATCTCTGTATTCTAGTCTTTCTGGTGATGAGCTTCTTTCATCACTGGACCAGTTGTATTCAAGGCCGCGCCCCCCCACCCCGCCCTTTTTTTTTTCCAATCTTGGTAGAAGCTGAAAGAGCCATGCTGCACTTATGAATTCTTTAGGAACCTACTCAATCCCCAAATCACAAGGAGGTGTCACAGTGGTAGAAGTTAGCATACTTATAAGTAAAAATTCAAACAGTGTGAATAGTTGTAAGACTGCTTTGCAACTAGTATATAGTAATGGTAACAATCACTCAATTAACGTTTATTAAGAGCCCACTATGTATATGCTAGGCATTGTGCTAAGTATTGAGGATACTAAAAGAGACAAAAGGATAGTCCTCAAAGTTTACAATCTAATGAGTAATAATAAGAGTGCAGTTATTCTAACTAGACTTCCAGGAGGAATTAAGGGTTTCTCCCTCTCCCTTTCTCTCTCCCAGATTTTGAAGGAGAGGAGGAACTATTGCATCAGAGAAGAGAGAAAATCTCAGATGTTCTGAGTATCATGTATGAAGACATGGAGGTGGGAACAAGATTATTAGTATAAAGTGGAGAGTTGTGGTATTTTGAACCAAAATAATGAATTTCTTCCTCTGTGATTAATGGCTTACAACATTTAATAGACAGCCATGCTGAAAAATTAGGACAATGACATTTGTTACTGTGTTTTTTTTTCCCATTGAAGTATTTAGACTGTGCAAATATTAAGAAGGAAGAAAGAAGAAAGATGTTATGATCTAAAATATGAATATTCAGGATCATGTGCTTACATTAAAAAAACAAATTGTACCAAAGAATGCAGGATCCCTTTTTCTGAAAGAAAAAAGCCTTCTTAAGTCTTTTAAAATTATCTCCAAAGTTTTCTTGGATTTTAAGTGAGTCTTACACAAGAAATTGATGAGTTAAGTATAAATGAATCAGAAACATGTGGATTATATTTTCCTTAAAAGCACACAAGGGTTTAAAAATTAAGGGGGAAAAAGTGCTTGGCATAGTATATTTTTGGTGATGCCAAACCAAAAACATTTGAGACAAAGATTCTAGAATGACTCTAAGCCATGACTTGTGTTACTATTGTATTAGATAAATCTAAAAATAGACAACTGTCATTACCAGAGAAAATTAATGTAATAAACCCCTGCCCTGAGGTATGAGTCTGGATGGACAATGTCATTTTTTTTAGCTTGTATATGTGTTTTCTTATTGTCTCATGTCTAGAACTTATGAAACAAATGCCTATCATATGCGTCATATGAGAAGTCATGTCCGTTGTTTTTCCATGCGACTTTTGTTTTCAATAACAGCAGAATATATGTATATATACACACATACACACACACACACACACACACACACACACATATATAAATTTTCCTATTCTTTCCTTCAAAATGATTGAACCACAAGTTGTATACTTCAATTGGATTTTAACACATGTAAACTTGAAACTCTTTGTACATTTTGGCTAAAATGCTGCTCCAATTTCTTCATTTTCTGGAAAATCACTGCCGAAAATAGAATTTTATTCTTGTAAATGATGAAGAAACACTGTAAATTTTTACCAGCTTTGTTTCAGGGGGAGAAATTGTCCCATGTGATTGATCTTATGTTATCACATGTAACCCTAAATTAGGGTGTCAGCATCACCTATAGCAAAGAATACTGAAGTGAGCATCAAAAAGGTCTAGTTGTTGTTCTGTCTCTCACTCTTTTGATGACAAAGCCATCTGACTACCCTTCCAGGTTCTGAACTTCAATATCATCTTACTCTTCAATCTCACTCTCTACATGTAACTAACAAATTGCTAAATCTTGTGGATTCTTTCTTCACCACATCTCTCTTATACATCCCCTTCTCTCCACTCAAAAACTAGCACTCTAATTAAGGTCCTCATCACCTCTTCTGGACTATTATAATAGCATTTTAATTTATATCTCTGTTTCAAATCTCTCTGCACTTCAATCCATTTTCCATATAGCCACCAAAATAATTTTCCTAAAGCTCAGGTCTAACCATCACACATAGCATACACACACACACACACACACACACACACACACACACACACACACACCGGCACCACCATTACTAACAATAACAACAATAACAATTCAGTGAGCTCTAGTGTTTCTTTGTTTCCACTAGTATCAAATATAAAACTCAGGCATTTAAAACTCTTAACAAACCAGCTTTCCTTATTGTACTCCTTAGCTCAAACAGACTGGTCTGCTTGCTATTCTTCATATTTAACCCTCCATCTCACTTCTCTATATATTTTCACTGGTTTATTCCTCATGATTTACTCAATCATGCCCTCTTGCAATCAATTACTTCCTTGAAGATGCAATTCAAGCACCACCAGCTGCAGGAAACCTTTTTAGATCTACACAAAAACTAGTGTCTTCCTTTCTAAAGGTTATATTATATATACTTTGCATGTATCTTTTTTATCCACATTACCTCTCCTTTTAAAATGTAAGCTTTTTGAAGTCAGAGACAGTTTTGCTTTTGATATCCACCCCCCCCCACCCAGCACTTAGCATAGTATGTGACATGTAATAAGCACTTAATAAATGATTGATTGATTCCAGTGAAAACTGGAGGTCATTTCCTTTCCTTTAACTAATGAAATTTACATATTCCTATTATTCAGGCTTAAAACCTTGGACTCACCTTTGCCTCTCCACCCTTCTTTAAACCACCCCCAAACCCATCAAATATTTAATCCATACCTAAGTTACCAAGTCCTACTGATTCTTTCTTGATCATTTCTTAAATCTGTCACTGGATCACCAACTGGAAGGGGCATAAGATATCATCTATCTCAAGAATCACGGAATTTCTGAGTCCAACGGGATCTCAGTAGCCATCTAATTCATTCTTGAACAGAGTCCTCCCTATATTATTCTTAATTAGTGACCATCTAGCCTTTGCTTAATAATTTCCTTTGAAAAGGCACCCACTATCTCTTCAGTGAACTTATTTTACTTGGGGACAGGACTAACTGTTAAAATGTTTTCATTTATAAAAGGCTTAAATTAGCCTTTTTGTGAACCCCACCTATTTTTCCTTGTTCTGTACTGGGACCATATAGAGTCAATATAATCCCACTTCCACAAGGCAATCTTTCAAATACTTTAAGAGAACTTTCAACTCTAGCCACATTCTCTTCTTCAGTCTGGACAATTAGTCCATATAAAATGCCCTCATTTTATACGGAGGAATACAGTGTAGCACTATGGCTAAAGCATTGGAAGAAAACCTGCTTTTTGTGAGGCCAGTTTCTGAAACTTACTAATTATGTGTTCATGGACAAGTCACTTAACCTCTTTAAGTCTCAGTTTTCTTCAATTTTCTTCCAATGTTCAATTTAGGTATCTTAACACCTGTAGTACCTTCTTAACTCACAAAATTGCAGTAAGAATCAAATGTATTTTAAAATGCCATGCCAATATCAGCTCTTTTCTTAAAAAGATTAAGGGTTGCTGGTAGTGAAACTGGGGATTGCCTTCAGGTTCTTTGACTCTACATTCAACAGCATTTCACTACTACATCAGTGCTGCCCTTCCTTTTCCCTTCCAGTGCCAGGGATCTAGTCACCATGGTCTTAACATCTCATTGAAAATATTATAGTAGCATTTTTATCCTCTAACCTATCCAAAACACAAATGCCACTAGATTAATCTTTTTAAGACACTATATTGTCAAATCACTCCCCTGCTTAAAAAAAAGCCTTTATATATTCCCCATTGTGTATAGATTAAAGTCCTAACACTTTTGTCAGGTATTCAAGGTCTTCTACAGTCTAGCTCCCATTTATTCTCCCAACCTTTCTGCTACAACTGCCCACCACAAACTTCTTTGTTCCATACAGAGGTATAATGTGGAAGAGTGAAATAAAATGCTCATTAAAACCTGGAGCCAATTCCTTTTTCTAATACTTAGTAGCTATATGTCTATGAGCAACTCCCTTAATGTCTCTGATAATGTTTGTTCATGTAATTTGAAGTTAAAGTTAACAGTGTTTGAAATGTATACCATGAATATTTACATATGTTGAAGTGCCATGCCATATCCATGATTATTATACAAACTACCCCAAACAGATCGTACTCCTTGCCCTCTCCAAACCATCCTTTACTCCTAACTCTCCCGCAAAAATATCTGGCCTTCATCGAATGCAGTGTATTATATGGTTAATATTCAACAAATATCTGTGGATTATTAAAATTCAAAGAGTGTTATTATAAGAATTGTTATCTACATATTTGAGAGTGAATGAAAAAGCTTCTATGTAACTATTTCTTCTTTTAACTCTTTGTACAAGGAGTGACTGTTTTGTGAGTATGACCTCAATTTGCAGAAATTGTTCCATTTAGGAGTTCTCCTTCTTAGGTCATCTTGGTTTGGTTTCAAAGATTAGAGGTAAGTGGATCTTTAGAGACTATCTAATTCAACTCTTTCTTTGTCACAAAAGGAGAAAACTAAGATCTCAGAAGGTTGATTTGCCCAAAGTCATGCAGGTAATTGTTGAGATAGCTAAGATGATATCTCTGTTCTAATGACTCCTAGGGCAATGCCCTGTTATTCCTCAATATCATGCCCAGAAATACCTCATAACTTCAGATTTCTGAGACTTACACTGTTTGGAAAAATTGAAATTTCTCAGGCATCCACAATTATGTTGCATTTGTGGAAGCCACAACAAAATAGAAAGTGAGGTTTTTTTATATTAGCCCAGGAGTTAGAAGGAACCTTTTCTTTCCCCAGGATTACCATAAAAGAATATATTGCCAACCCCTTCTTTTTTTTTAAATAGTATTTCATTTTTCCCCCAATTTCATGTAAAGCCAATTTTCAATAGCCCCTTCTTAAATGTAATAAGGAAAACCAAGATCAGAAAGTGCTCATTTTGAAAAATCGTATGGGAATAGTTGCTTAGTAAAGATGTTAGTTTTGGGGCAGCTTGGTGGTGCAGTGAATAGAGCACCAGCCCTGGAGTTAGGAGGTCCTGAGTTCAAATCCGACCTCAGACACTTAACACTTACTAGCTGTGTGACCTTGGGCAAGTCTCTTAACCCCAAATGCTCTGCCTTCCCCCTCCAAAAAAGAAAAAAAAGACGTTGGTTTTATTGAACCAACCGTCAGCAAATGTAAATTTTGTGTTGTATTGTCAATAGCCTCTCCACCGCTTAGCCATTCTCAACCTTACTAAATTTCCAAACAATAAAAATTTGAGTATCAGTCCATTTTTTATATAGGGTATTCCAAAAGTCTTGGTGCAACCTTAAACTTTAATAAGTATCCTTATTTCAAATTTTCACCCTCTCCAATCCATCCCTCACACAATTGCCAAAGTGATTTTCCTAAAATAACAGGCCTGATCATGTTCTTCCCCTACTCTGTAAACTCCAATAGTTGTTTATTGCCTCTAGAATAAGCTTCTTTCTCGCTCTATCGTGTATTACTTCCCTTCTTGTATTCTAGGTTCTAGCTCAGAAGTTCTCAAAGTATTGTCCTTTTTTTTTTTTTGCTTTTTGGAGGGGAAGGGCAGGACAATTGGGTTTAAGTGACTTGCCCAAGGTCATATGGCTAGTAAGTGTTAAGTGTCTGAGACCTGATTTGCACTTGGGTCCTCCTGACTCCAGGGCTGGTGCTCTATTCACTGTGCCACCTAGCTGCCCCAAAAACTATTTTCAAAATAATACAAGATAGTTAACTTTTGATACAGTAAATATTGATACTGTTGTTGTTCAGTAGTTTCTGTCATATCCAACTCTTTGTGACCTCCATCAACATATATAACCTGCATAAACAAAATCACTTTGGTTTTTCTTCAATAATAGAGAGAAATTAAGGTGATGTAATAAAAGACTAACATAACATTTTTAAAAGTTGAGTTCAAAGCATGAACAATCATGCAAATGCTTACACAAAAGGAGCACACAGTAATCAACTGAAGCACACTTGACGTTACGTATTGCTAA